>PVHP010008212.1:0-53082 GCA_004024765.1 Zapus hudsonius | reverse complement strand
TTTAAAAAGAATCCATCATAAAAAGTACAAGATAAATAGATTGGCAGTATGAATAAGGCCTTTTAATGAATTCTATGATTTTTCTCTATTCAGTAGTTCTGTGCCTAATGATATACCTTTAAAAATTGATGACTTTAAACTATATTAACAAAATTCAGTAAATGTTGAAATAAAAATATGATGTAACCATATACTGTCATTTAAGAGTTCTAAAAACTGTTTTTTTTTTCTTTTTTGAGGACTCAAAAGCCTTGGAAAAATCCATGCTTAAATTTCTCCCAACACTCAGTTTTGAAATGTTACCACAGGCCCAAAAGCGATACAACTAAGTGATCATGTGATCATTGAATGTAACTCCTAAAACCATGAGCCAAAATAAACTTTTCTGCCTTTCCTTTTTTTTAAGATAGGGTCTCAGTATGCCACTGTGTGTTTCAGGCTGGCCTCCCCTGCCCAAGTCTCACGAGTGTTGAGATGACAGTCATGCTCCACCCACCTGCAGCACCTTTCCTTCTCTAAGGTGATTTTCACAGGTATTTTGTGAAGGTATGGAAAGCTGATTAAGGCAACTTCTCACTTTATAAAACATACTCTTAAACTAAGAGACAGAAGGCCACTCACATAATTGGACAATATATATTAAAAAACACAAAATTGAGTTAATATAAACTTTCTAGTTGTGATTTGGAATGAATCATGGATAATAGTTATAATAACTGCTATTCAATTTTAAATTTGAAGCCTCAGTACAAAAAGGGAAATTATATAAAATTAGAATTTTAACTAGAAAAGAAATTAAATTTCAATGATTTTATCATAAAGCATTTGTAGGGTTAAGAAGTCCAAAATAATCTTCAAATAAGTCACATGAATGAATCCATCAAAATCAATAAAAAATTATAATTTGTAGTTTTCATCAGTAAATGACTAGAAATCTTAAAAAAAATCTTAAAATCTTCACCTTAATGACATACAGCATTAGCTACCAAAACAAATCTAATAGCCACTAAATAGTGAATTCCAGGTTAGCCCAGGCTAGAGTGAGACCCTACCTCAAAAATAAATAAATATATATATATATATATATATATATATATATATGATCATATATGCTCTTTGAGATATATAATAATTGTGCAATGTGTGTGCACTAACAGTGATGGCAATAGTACAAATGTTAATAGGTAAAATTATGAACAACTCCTAAATTGTCATGAGAATTATAATTGATAGAATGTTTTGTAATGAATTTATAAGATGAAATGCAAATAGAAATGATTAGGGCTACACAGGAGCCCATGGACCCACCTCCTAAGTATGACATTAATGAAGCCATATAACAAAGGAAATGCTTACTGTTAAGTTCAAATTCAGGCAAAGCTCATTTAATAACAGTTTATTAATAACAGATTATGGAAATCAAGGAACTCTTGACTCTGTGGGATCTGTGGTAGACATGAAGTTGGGTCCTGGGAAACACAAAGTGTAATGGGGAGAGCTGGGGGTTAGAATTTAGATAATGCCCAGTAAAAATTCTAATGCACCCCAAAGTTTAAATAGTACCAAGTTCTTGTCTACAAAGTTAAAGAATTAAAATCATAGACAACAAGATAGTAAGGTATAGTGGGAGACTTTATTATTGAGGGGAACATGGAGAATTAGAATTCTCCAGCCAAAAGTGTGGGGAAAACACATGTCAGAGAGTTTAATAAAATTTATGCTGTTCAGCTAAACAAGAAGCAGAAGAAAAGATAACAGAGGGCTCCCATCATGAGAAGGAGAGGTTCATGTGGGAGGAATTTGGAGCCTTCCCCCACCCCAGCCATTAGCTGGGGTTAGGTAGGCCTTACCTTTCTAAGGCCAGGAGATTCATAGGTCCTTCTGCTTGCCATGTGGGGAAGAGAGAGTGGATTAACTTTTCAGTCCGTATTTCCTGCCTAGATGGGTAGGGAGACCATTGATTGGTTCATATCTGACCAAGGACTAATAATGCTTTGTTACTTGACCTGAGAGCTCACTGTCTAGAAAATTTATTATATCTGTTTACATACTTTCCAATAAGTGTGCATATCTTTTTAGTATATGTTTACTTCAAGGTATAAGGAATAATTTAAGAAGGTTAAATCTGTGAAATACAGCCCTAAATGGGAAGTTGGGGAGATGGTGTCATGATACACAAAATAATCTTAGCTGAGAATTTTTTAGAAATTTTTGAGTAACTAAAGACCTTAGGATTAAACTAATATATTTGAGTTGGTTGTGTCAGCCATAGTTCTAGGTACTATGAGGCAGAATTGGCAAAACTAGCTTCTGGTATATTTAGGTGAGATCTAAAGCAGAATTATGCAATGCAGTTTATGACATACAAAAAAGAGAAAAGTGAGAAAAACAAAGCAGAGACCGAGGTTGTAGTAGGCTGGTTTAGTAACAATACTGAATTCTTAAAGAGAGCTGCCAGAGAAAGCTACACTGCATACAAAGAGATAGAATAGAGAGGTATGTCTGTAGAGAGGTTGTTTAATATGGTGGTGGTGGTGTGTGTGGGGCCGTGTATGGAAGGGGAGGAAGCATACAATTCCTTCTACAAGTACTGCAGTGTTTGTAGAGTGAATTATCTGAGGATCTATGTTATATAGCAAGACTGACAAATGAATAAAATAGAGATGAAATATTCTTCTTCAGCACTTGAAAGGGTGTTTGGTGAAGTTGTAAACATAGAGTGGATAATTAGAAGGACGCAAACATCCATCAATGCAGATTTTACAAAACTCTAGATTGAAAATTATTTTGGAGCTCAGTGACCATGTTGGAGGTACTGGATTTGATATTGAGCATAAAAAAGTTGTTATAGAGGTCTCCTTCTGCTAACACATTACTAGATTGAATAGAGAGTTCTATTTCTTGAGGAAGATGATTGGTAACCACAGGTGCTGAATAAAAAGCAGTTACAACCTTGAAGTGTAGAGAAAAGATTCATTTTGAGATTACATTTTGTTAACTTTTTTGTGATAAAATCCAAATGACATACCATTTGTTAATATATTATACCTTTTGAACTTCTCTGAAGGTTCTCTGTTTTTGATCACACATAAATACTTGTTTATGCATTATTACTGAGTATATTAGTGCCAAACTATATTTTGTATACTTATATAATCTGTTATATATCATAGTCTTTCACTCTTAATGCTTCAAAATTTATCTCAGCAGATATTCTCTTCTGTTACCACAGTAATAATCAAATTCAGGATATTTTACATTTTGACAATGCTTTAGACCTTATTTTGTATTTTTCTAAATTGTCCAATTATTTTTGACATTCAGATCCCTGCATGCAATTAGTCACCATGCTCTTTAATTTGCTTTAATCTAGAATGGATCCTTAGTCTTTGTCTTTTAAGATAGTGATTTTTGAAGTTATTTACTAATTTAAGGTTCAATATTCTTTTATCATTATATTTTTAACCAGTAAAAAATTAACAGATCCCCATTGTATTAATTTTTATGACTGAGAATAAGAGCAGACATTTTCAAAGAATATTTCTTACTGTGTCTTGGAAAGATATACATCACCCTTCAAAAAAATTGAGGCCAGACATGGTGGTACAAACCTTTAGTCCCAGCACTCATGAGACAAAGGTAGGAGGATTGCTATGTGTTCAAGGATACCCCTGAGATTACATAGTGAATTCCAGGTCAGCGTGGGCTAGAGTGAAACTCTACCTCAATATATATATATATATATATATATATATATATATATATATATATATATATATATATATATATGGTTTTTATTCTACCAAACATGTAAATAATAATATTCTAATAATTTTTCTGACTAAAATGTCTTAAGCAATTTATTTTACTGCCTATGAGTATATACAATATTATTTATATTTGTATTGAAAGCTATAAACAATAGAAAATTAGAATATATGCCAATTTAATTCATTTTAATTAAACTAATTCAATGAATTAAATTTCTAGCTTGAACTAGAAAACATGGCTTTTAACAGGACATTGTTTTTACCTCAGTAGTAATTCATGTTTCAAATACATTTATCATAATTCAATGAAATAACATATATAAATTGTTCTTTAGTTCTGATTAATTTTAAATCAGTTTTTGTAAACCAAGCATAAAAGGCCTAAGTGGACATTAGGCTACTCTTTTGCTGCAGAAATGTCTTTCACATACTTTTGCATTCTGGAAGCTATAGTCTGAACATGATTTCAATGCAGATCAAATACATTTAGGACCCATTTCATATGCAGTTCTATCTTCAGGTAGAGAATGGTTTGAATACAAAATACTGTTTTCACCTGTATACTAAGGATGCCAGGCTTTTTGTTTCTGCACTTGCATATGACTTAGGAGGAAGCATGCTGTTTTTTACGGGGTTTTGCTTAGTGAAGAACTTATGGTTACATTCTAGCATCTAGTTCACTTCAGTTTTTCACTCAGTGTAACATTTTAAAGTTTAGTTCTCTGGTCATCATGGTTAAATCATTAATCCTGCTTCTCTTGAGCTTCCCATTGTTATCATCCCAACTACCATTTTGGATAATGCACTGTACTGTCTTTGTTCCTTTGTCAAAGGATCTGTTTCCAGGCTCTGTGTTCTGTTCCATTGTTTACTGTTCTTTCATGGTATATCTTGCTTTAGTTTTCTGGGAAGGCTTGAGATCCTGGCATACACATGTCCTTTGAGATTAAACAATAGTCATGTTTTATAGCAAAATATACTAACTTTACAAAATAACTGATAACTTTGTTTGTTTTACTGTTTCAGAAAGATTTAAGAAAACATTGTCCAAAGTACTTTCTAGAAAATTTGAGATGTTGCTCCTCTTATTAAAAAACTATAATAAATCAGTTAGCATTTTTTCCAGAGCCAGGATAATTTCCTAAAATGATATCTTAGTTGTAATATCTGCTTGCATTTTCTTCTATTTACTTTGTTATACTTTTTAAACATTTAGATACTCAAATTTACATAGACACAGAATGTCTAGATGATATATACTCACTTTGTTGAGAAAAACAAAACCTGTCATTCAAGTACTTGTATCCTTTGAATATTTCCTTTCCTTTTCTGTTGCTTGAAGTGTCAAATACCTATATTTAGTTTAAGCCTAGGAAGCTACTTTCCTAATGAATTTGCCACAAGTTTTGATTGAGTCATACTGCTCTAGCTTCAATAGAGCCATACTATTTTATGATATATGATAGCATCTCAGCTCCTTAAGTTTTCTAGGGTAGAGCATCAGTGTCAGAACCCACTGGAGGGAGAAGCCTTTGAGGAAGGGTGTAGAAAGAACTTGGGCAGTGAACAGCCTGCTTTGGATGAGACCTGATGCTTTTACTTTAATTCTTCTTCCCTGTGTCCAACTTCAGAAATTCTAGAATCTCAGCTCTGTTCCCAGTTTGTGATGGGTTGTGTCCAAGAATATGTGTGCAGTGACACCTGGTGTTTCTCCACACCACACTGATTCCATTTCACTTCCAATGAAACTACACACTTCATCATTCCCAAGAATCACAAGCTTTCAACCTTCTAAATTTAATACTTTGGATTGAATGTTGGTTGAGAATGGAGGATAGGAGGCTTTAATTCATTCTCTAACCCACCATTCAGACCACTGCCATAAAGGTGACATCTAGGAGAAATTCTGTGTAACATTCCCTATATCAAAGACGGATATCTGGCTTTTAACATTAAAATAGGATTCCCTTAATCCTATCTTTCTTGAATCATTTTTATGTGAATTTGTGTAGAAAGAATACTAAATACTAATAGAGAAATAACCAACAAAATCCATACAATGTAAAGTCCCTTAATTCTATTCTATTCATTCTTTATATTCTATTCTATTCATAACTTTATATGTTTCTGGATTTGTCCTATAATCCTTCCCAATGGTTACAATTGGAGGTAACTATTTTTGCAAAATGCCAGTGCTGATAAGTACATTATACTGTAAGACTTTAGCTTTTAATTGATATCTCTATTGTCCAAAATTAAATACATTGTATTAGCAAAGATTATGTTGGTATCCCCATTTCCTTCCTCTTTGTCCCCAATCCACTGTGTATCCTCTTCAGTGGGCACACTGGATCAATATATGGGGCAGGGGGTTATGGATAGTATAGAAGGCAGCTAGGTTCCCCCACCCCCTTTGTATGTTGTTACTGAGGGGGGAAATGTCTCTGGATATTTTCCCCCACCATGGCTCTTACAGTCTTTCCACCCCCTCTTCTGCTCACTTCCCAAGTCATGGTGGGTGTTTTAAGTCTGCTTTATTGTTGAGATCTTTGGGTCTCTGTGCTTCCACTTTAAGTTGTTTTGAAAATCATTGGTGTCTGTTTCGCTGACATCCTGGGTTGACTGATTGACTGTGCTTATAGTTCTCTTGCTTATCCCACCACTCTCTCAAGGGTTTCATTTGGGGTCTCCACAATAGGCCTGGGATGGTTCATCTCTTGCTGGGATATTAGCCATCTGCCTGTTGCTCATTGGTGGAGTTGGAATGACCACGGCTCTCTCACTGCCTTCTGAAAAATACAAACAAACAGAACCTCTTCTTATGCTGTTAGAAATGATACTTTTAAATCTTTTCCTAAGGGTATGTTAGAGGAATATATCTCAGTGAGGTTTCTGTGTTTTGGCAGACTGCTTGTCTCAGGGCTGGCTATCCCTTGCCTCATTTCTACTCTCTAAACACAGGAAGAAAAAATTATTTCTCAATAATTTGACCAAACTATGTACTCAGAGGAAGAAATTACACAAAACAATAATAATAGTTATATAATAATATTAATATTTGGCTTGACAATTTTGTACATGCCAGTTCATTTCATTCTCACAGAATCGCAGTAGGGGTATCAACTTTATTATCCTTATTGTCCAAATGTGACAATCAGACCACAGAAAGGTTAAGAAACTGCTTAAGAACCCACAGGAAACACATGGCAGGGATGAATATCAATGCCAAGTCTGTGCTTTTAACCAATGAGTTCCATTGTGTCTCAAACATAAGGACTACTTCATTTTTTAACTGAGTTAATTTACCCATAACACCAATGTAATGTTAAATAAGCCACTGCCTTTTGAAACATGAGGCCAATGTTCAGCAAGGAGAGGGAAACTGAAAGCCAAGACATTGCTTATTATCCCTCTACAGGAATGCATCTGATTTGAAACCTGTGACTTGTTTATCACTTGCAGACAGACTATCAGTGGAAAACTATGAATCTGAGAATTCAGTATTCTCCACTTGTGTGTTGAAAGTACTACTCTTATTCTTCATATGCTGTTGTATGATGATCATGGAAGGAGTGTGAATAAAAAAAGAAGTGTTGCTTTGGCCATGTTAAGAGTGTATGTTAGGCTTAATGTGCTTTTCTCATACTCATAAACCTTACTGTACTACAACATGACTGTTATTTTATCATTCTTATCATCAAAACATGTCACAATGAAGGCACTCAAATGGTCATTGAATGAATATGTCATTAGTTTTCATTTTCAGTCACTTGTAAATTTACATATATATATATGCATGTTTTCACTGGTATGCTGATTGGGCAAGGTACATGAGCTTTATCTTGCTCTGGAATGTTTATATTACCAAGTAGTCTTGGACAGATACTATTGATATAAGAAATATTTGTTGGAAGAAAGATGTTGGAAAAGGAACAAGTGGAAAATAACCCTTTGTTAGAAAAATCTTTTAAAGGAATATTGATATTAATATACGTAAACATATATTTTTTTGAAAAGTTGTAGATTTTACTAAATATTTTGCCTCTTTCATATACATATATATATATATATACATATATATGACTTTTGACAAGAATATAAAGCATGGATTAATTAAACTAATGATTAATAACTTCTTTATATCTTAAAGCACATTTACAGATATTAACCCTAGGAGTCCAAACATATAAGATATTAATGAGTGATATTGGTAAGATAGTTTGTATTAATGAGCTCATTATTCATTTATATATAAATTATGTGGATAATAAAATTAAAATGATCTATTCTTTTTCTCTGCAGCTCAGTCCGTTTTTAAGACATTCTGTTCTAAAGAGAACATTTAATGTCACTCTGCCAAATTCTTCCCTGACTAAGAAAGAAAATACTCCAGAACAAAGAGCCAAACAAAAACATCCCAGAGGCAAATACAAGATTCTCATTGGTGAGTGGACCTGACCCCAGAGAATCAAATGATTGCCATATATTTATAACCCATAACCTAACTGCAATATACAGTCCCTTGTTCAGAAGTTTTATCTGTTTCCAAGGCAGTATGATTGGAGTGATTAGTTAGGTTTATGGCCCCAGGGAGTAATTAAGAAATTACAGGGAGGATCATCTTCATACTTCCACAAGTAAGTGTTAATCTGGCTTTTATAAAGTCTGTTTTTCCTCTTGTGTTTAATACCAAGATAGAAGATCTATCTTAATGAAGAATAAGTAACGGGCTTTTAGTTAATCAATTTTGCAGATACAAATAAATAAAAATTAACAATGTAATTTAGTCAGATGTTTTGAGATACAATGTCTTTGCAACGTTAATGTTTTCTTGGCTCATCTATAGATATCCCATATAATAGTTCATAGGTTGTGAACTATGAGTTAATCACCAAGTATATAATGGGGATAGAAGATTAAGATTTGCTATGTTTTTGCACTATGGGACTTGATTCAAAGCAGTTTCATGGTGTGATATCTCAATGATTCTCAATATTTATAATATTACATTCATGGCATTTCATGGATTAACAATGATTATAGTAATTACTAGTGAGCTACATTTCAAACATTTATTAAATTAATGAAATCTAATGTTTGAGATCTGCCACATCACAGACTAATTACTAGAGGAGTACATCAAGTTCATCCTCTGTCATAAAAATCCATCTGTATTCCAGACAAGAATCTCTGAATATGATCCCTTGAAATATGACTTTCACACTCATATGTACCCACCATATAGTGATTGAACATATAGTTTATATTAAACAGGTATAAGGTTTCTGGATAATTTAGTATTAAGTGTTGAAAAAATATTTCAGAAATAATGGCAAAATAATATTCATTTTTTTGTTTTTTAATTTTTATTTAGTAATTAAAAAGTATAAATTATCTTTGGGAGTCTGGAGAGATCTGACTCAGAGGTTACAGATGCTTTCTTTTCAAGCCTGATGGCCTAGATTCAATTCCCCAGTGCCCAATTAGCATCTGTCACACAAAGGGGTACATGCATCTGGAGTTTGTAGAGGCAATAGTCCTTGATGTTCTCTCTTTCTCTTTCTTTCTCTGTCAATTAAATAAAGAAAATTAAAAATTGTCTTTGGGGCCAATATTATATTTTGGTCGTTCAGTGATTTTTAATCTTCTATAGAAAAACAGCATACCAAGGAGGAAGAAAAAAAATCCTGGCTACCTCTAGTGCAGTTCATAACCCCCTACCCTACGGACAGATCCAGTATGTGCACCAAGGAGGGACCCTAGTGGGTAGGGGACAGAGAGGAGGGAAATGGGGCACCTTCACAAGATTTGCTCATACATTGTATATACTTATTCAAAATAAGGATATTAAAAATAGAAAACATATTTGACAAATACATGCAGTAACTTTATTATCACTGTAATTGTAATTAAACTAAATTAAACTTTCAAAAAATCCAATATGAGTTCATTTTAACTTTGAAGAAGAAAATGCTTCATTAAACTACTTAAAAACCTAAAAAAGAACCCCAGAATCTTCTATAGAAAAACAATGACTTCATTTTCTGTTTTGGAGGATATTTTTGCTAGAAAAAGAATTACAAGTAGTCATATATTTTCTTTCAGTGTTTCGAAGACATCATGCTTTTTGATAAGCTGTTTTTCCTTTGAAGATAATATCTTTTATCTGATTTTTTATACAGCATCTCTTTGAGAACCAGAAACAAACAAACAAAAGGAACAACATGGATTTAATGTTCCCTGATTTCTCTTGCCTCCAACTTTTGCCTCAATGCTCTTTGATGTTTGTTAATATTATAGTTTATGAAGGTTGATGAATTTTTATTAGTGTGGAATATTCTCAACTATGCTCTTCTAAAACATGGCTCCTATAACATTCTCTCTCATCCTATTTTGAAAGTGACGTTAGGAGTATTATATCTTTTTGCCATGTCTAGTATACCTCATGTATGTTATACATACTTGCTTCTATTTGTGCTTTAGGTATTTTCTAACAACATTTTGTAGCCTACAGATGCTCTAGCTGTCTAATCTGAAGTTAAGTACATATATTTCATTCTCAAATTATTATATTTTGAATTTTAAAACTTCTACTACTATGCTTAAAGTCTCCATCTTACTTACATTTTATAAAGTATTTAACTCTTCATTATTTTAAAATGCATAGTAGATGACCCAAGTCAGATTCACCTTTTGCTTTGTTTACATTATCTGTCTATATCTTAGTTTCGTGTTTCGTGGTTTTTGACCACATCTTCAACATCCCTAATAAATTACTGCTGATGAAAAGTTGTAGATCTAATTTGATAAGTTATCTCATCTTCCTCTAAACAGGTCATACCTTTGAAGGGGTGGTGAAAGAACTCATATCGTCTGCTTCAGAACTGGGTTTCCCAGTTTTATTTTAGGATAGATATACAATTCTTGTTGGCCCTTTTCCAAGGCCGTAGCATTTCTGCTCTCCCACTAGGGCATCAGTAATACTTTCCTGAATCTCTCCTCACTTCCTTTCCCTCTTTCCTGTGAACCTTTAGATCCTCTTGCTGCTATCTAGAACTCCAGCTCTCAGTCTTAATACATTTTAGTCTCTTGCCCCATAGTAAATACAATTTAGCACATTAGAGAGGAGGAGAATGATACACTGTGATGTCCCCTCCATGCTGTTCCTTCCTCTGGTCTCTCCAAGTTCTGATTACTTGGATGTGGACTACACCTTTTGTCTTTATTGACCCTGACAAAGAATGCCAAAATGTCAGCCTAGATTCCTGTCTGCTTTATGGCTTTCTTGGATTTTTGGCTTGGTGCCGTTTAGAACCTAGACGATTCCTCAAAAGAAATGCATATCCCTGTGCTATCTTTCTCACCAGGATATTGGTCCTTCAAAGCCTCGTCATCTGTGTGGTCACCTTCATTTAAACACTTTTAGACAGAAATTAAGTTATCTGATTTCTCAGTAAGTCTACAATACAGTTCTCATAGCAGTATCTGAATTTCTGTATCACAATTCTTTAGAGTTCTTTCACTTTTATTTCTTAAACAATTTCTGAAATCATGTCTTCTGTGTATATGAACATCTGAAAAAGAATATCTTGTAAACATAATGTCTCCTAACACTCATAATCCTACTAAAATCCCATATTCTGTTTAAGGAAATATATTTGTTTATTAAACTTATATGTAGATTTATCACTTATGAGGTTTATTATTGTCATGAGCTAAAAGAACATATTATGACTATGGGTTTAACAATTTTACCAGTGTTTTAGATAAACAATTCCATCAAAAACTGCTTCAGTGTTTGATTCTTGCTGGTCCACATAGTTTTCTAAGCCTTCTGTGAATTAAGGCTTTAGTAGTGTCTGATTTAACGTTACCATTGTCTGTTGCTGCCACTGGGCACTCTCAAAAACCTACCAAATTTTCATTCAGGATTATTCTCCATTTCAGTAACTGTAGTGTCATTTGAAGTCTCCCTTTAATTAACATTCATGAAAACAATTTTATTTCACAATTAGAAAGCAGCTTAATGCTTGGCTGAGCTACAATACTGACTTTAAAGAAAAATGAGTGAGAGCTAGCATGTTCACATGATTGATTGATTGATTGATACCAGTTTAACCCAAGTTTTCTGAAAGGAGAGGGGCGATTTAAATAGCAGCACAGTGTTGAATGATTTAAAATGGTGGAAAATTACCATCTGAATAGTGACATCACATCAGGAATCAAGAGTAGTGATCCCAAGATTAAGTCTCTAGATAGCTCAGGTTTGTCCATGTCAGGTCATGTGTTGCCCAAGTGTTCTGGTCACAGAAGAAATCAGGGAAATTTTGTCATCTCTTATATACAAAAATCTCTGTGAAAACTTTTTTATTTCTCCAAAGATAAGTTCTGGTAGACTCTCTTATGTATTATGAGTATATTTTATTAATAACTTTCTTGTCATAGAACTTCATTCCCCAAACATTCATCCAAGGTAAAATTTGGTGTATGAATCTACATTATGAAAGCTTTCATAGCTCATTGGGTGGTTATCTCTCATTGCTTTCTCCATTCTCTTTACCTCATCAGATGGTGCAGCATCTTCAGAGCTGAGGTATAACATGAACTTTAATGTTCATTGTTCACTAGCTCACACCCCCTCCAGAGTCATTAGGACACCTAAAAGTTGGGCTTTTGGCATAATATGAATGATATGAAAATAATGAGTTGTTTTATTTTCATAAAAACACTTTATAAAATTTATTTCACATTTACAGGAAATTTAATGTTTGACTGTAACTGCTGTACTACTTTTTTATCTGCAATAAGAATCAATCTGAAAGAATACTATGGCTCAGGTAGAGATGTATACACCATAGATACCATTTAATGAAACAGCTTTTCTTTCCCCACAGATTTATTCCAAAGGTAATATCTATGAATATAAAGCGAAGCTGACAGTTCTCTCACAGAGAAGCACTTCCAGTTTGATGATGTCCTCCATCAGCTGCTTCCAGAAACATCATTCTCCTCTAACCAGGAGAAATAGGAAAGTCAGTTCTTACAGCACATTTAGTTCTTTCCCCATTAATTTTCTCCATATATTTTTTCCTATTTCTAAAGCATACTTTATATATTCATTGAAGTCTTTCTAAACATATACTGTTGATGCCTCTGTATAAAATATAATGCTGAATAAAGACATCTAATGAAAAACCTTTCTCACTTTAGAATCATTTTCTCTAACCATAAAATTTAGTTATGTTCCAAACATGAGGCATGTTGAAACAAAGCAAATGCTGTTATGTATGTACACATGCTATTCATTTGACATATTTTAATGCGCTTCATTTCTCTGAAATATTAAAAGTGTATGATAAAAATCATAAATGGAATATTTGGCATGTTTTAGTTTGTGTGTATGTTATATGCAGATAGGAAAATAAGGAATTAATTTTTTCAGAATTTAACTCATTCAATGATGGCAAGTCATATTCTTTAATCTACTTATTTGGAAGGATGGCTATGTTTATTTATTTTTCTATAGAGACAATATTTGTACATCCTTATTGGATACCTTGTGATATTTTAATATATTTGCACATGCTAAAACAAATCATTTAAAAGTATTGGGAATTTTATATTCTTTTAGTCATTGTAAAATATATTATAATTAATTTAATTATTTTAATTATGTTATACTACTGTATTATGAAATATTCAGAAATTAATTCCACATTTCTGTTTTGGTGACTTTATTGAATATTTTTATGCCCCCTTCTTCTTTTCTTCCTAATTCTCTAGTGACCACAATTTCATTCCATTCTATTTTCTAGTTTCCGTAGATGAGTGAGAGCATGGTATATTTTCCTTTTTCTGTGTCTGACTAATTTGCTGAATATTCAGTTTCCATCAGTGTTACTGAATGTGGTGGATTTCATTGTTTGGTGTATGAAAAATATTTCATTGTAAATGTATGCCGCATTTTATTGATCTACTCATATGCAGATAGACATCAGTGTAGATACAATATCTCAGTTGTTATGAGTTGTGCTGTGATAAACATGGTTGTACAAACATTATTTTGGTACATTGATTTTATATTCTTTGGATAAATACTCATGTAGAAGTGCTGAGTTCTATTTTCATTCTATTTCTAGTTTTCTTAAAGAATATTCATATTGGGCTGGAGACATGGCTCAGCGGTTAAGGCACTTGCCTCTAGTGCCTAAGGCCCCAGGTTCAATTCCCCAGGACCCACATAGGCCAGACCCACAAGGAGGTGGCCCTGGTTCTCTCTCTCTCTCTCTCTCTCTCTCTCTCTCTCTCTCTCTCTCTCTCTCTCTCTCTGCTTGAAAATGAATAAATAAAATATTTAAAAAAAGAATATTCATATTATTTTCACTAATGAGCAGATCAATTTACCTTTCCATCAACAGTGAATAGAGTTATACTTTCTTGTATCTGCCCCCAACTTTCAATATTTTTCTTGATAATAGCAACTGTGATGGGGATGGGATATCTCATATGGTATGACTTGGATTTTCCTTGTGATTAGAGACATTGAATGTTGTTTCACGTTCTTCGTTATTTTGTGTCTGCTTTTGAAAAGTGTCTGCTTAGATTTTTAGCCTTTTTAAGACTTCCAGTGGCTTTATTAGATTAAGATAAGGAAGGATGAAAAAAGTACATAGATCTCCTGCTGTATAGAAGGCAGGAGGGGGTAGGAAGCCCACATGGGAGTAGGGGTCTACCCCCATCTCAGCCCACCTGGGTGAAGACTATGGGGCGGGGTACTTAACAGAGCAGGGACATAGAAGTTCAAGAGAGGTGAACAGCCAAAAGAGAGACTCAGTTATTGAATTAGATTATTTGTTGTTTTTTTTAAAATTTATGTTCAGTTATTTTACTTTCTTTTTGTATTCTGGACAATAATCTTTTATTGTATGAAAATTTTGTAAAGGTTCTCTCCCATTCTTTAATCTGCCTCTTAAGTGTTATACCTTTTCTATACAGAAGCATATTAATTTGATACAGTCTTGGAGCCAAAGGATTTATAGTTCCTTTCCAGGTGCTGTGGGATGTGAAAAGGTGATTCTGGGTCTGTAGCCTTATGAGACATAGAATTGAAGTTGATGAACAACACCAGCAACCAAAAAGCAGGCTTCCCTAGGACGTGCCAGATGACACCAATTGTTACTGGGGCACGTAGCACTGTTACCTGCTTTTGAAGAATTGTAAGTCTCAGACTATATCTTTTGAAGTCCTAAGAAAGCACTGGTGGAACTAGGCACCAGAAGCTGTGGTCTTACATTCATATTCTATGGAGAAGACTTTCCCTAAGTCACTCAGTGCATATGCATATAACCCTGGGGCTTCTGGACCTGCTTTTCATACTTCTGGAGATATAAAACTTGAGGACACATCCCTTAGGACCTGCCTTTTGGGTGGAGATGGTGCTGGTGCTTAGATTTTGGTATATGTAAAATAAAGAATTAATTCATATAATAAAAGATTAATGTCCATAATACAAAAAGGAAAGAAAAAACTGAGCACTAATTTAAAAATCTAATTCATTAAATGGGGTCCTATTATTTTTGGGCTCTTCACCTCTCTTGAACCACCACTGAGATTGGGTCTGATGCTGTGCATTGGGACAGCAGAAAGATGTTCATACTTTTGAATGGATGTATTTTGAAGGAAGAAGGCTGAAAACATTTTCCTGCTCTTCAAATTCAGTTTTACCACCCTCCTGGATTAACACATCTGGAAGTCCACCTGGTATTATGGAAGGATAGCAAATGCAGGTGATGTCACAGGTGGAGCTGTAATTACATTAGTAAAGGTTATCTTCTCTTTCCAAGTTTTAAATATGTCTTAAATCTTGAATCACATTATGATAAAGGACAGATACTGTTCCAAAAATACAAATCGTCTCAATTTGAACTTAATCAAATTGCTTCATAAGTGAATCAAGACCTATGTCAGCTATAGGATTTTGAGAAACATGCCTTGTGGACCTGTATCCTTAGAGCGATTCCTACTTGTATAGTTTCTTAATCAAGTTTTTTAAACAATAGTGAGACAAAAATGTAAGTATTAATTGTTTATCAAATAAGAATTATAGTGCATTGCATACTGTTTGTTAAGGAATCCTATAGCAAACACAGCATAGGAAAGATTATGTTCTCAAATTCTACATTTAGATAATATTAGTAGGTATAGCTACCAAAATTATCTAAAGTAATGAAATTAATTCAAGATAATTTTTCATTCATCAATTAAAACTAATCTGTCCCTACTAGAACAACAAAAATATCAACAAAGTTAAATTTTTGTAGAATAGATTATTTACTTAATAATAAACATGCTTTAATGTTTCATTTAACTATGTGTTCTTCAATTATAAACACTTCTAATATAATTAGTGTTATAAATTCATAAAATTTCAAGATGCAAGGACTCCTAAAAATTTCTATGCCCTGGAGAAATAAAAAACAATTTCAGTAAAACAAAAGAGCTACAGAATGTTTTTCAACTGTAGAGAATAAAGGACAGCGTCTCTGTATCCCCATATCTGTGGAGTTTTTACAAATATAATACTGTAACTCTTAAAAAGCAAACCTCAATTCATGTGTCTACATATCCCCCAAAGTATACAGAAAAATATTTTTTAAGTATCAGGCAACTAATGTATATTTATCCACAATTACTTCTGCCTGTGCCAGATTGATGAGCAATACCAAATCAAAACTAAGAAAATCTGTTTTTACCTTTGCACAGCCAAATTAATATTATCAAAATAATTAGGATATTTTAATGTCCATTATTCTTACTCAAATTTCTTGTAACTTTTCTTTACAAAAACACTCTCTATGTGAATATCTCAAAAGTATGGTGAAATCCTGAATTCTGGTGTCAGTGAGCATGATTTTGTATGGTGATAAGGAATTTACAGATGATCAAATAAATTAACATGTGGTCATTAGAGTGGGATCTAACAAAATATAACTTCATCCTTGGGGCAATGTGGACACAGGACATACACACATGGAGCATAGATGTGGAGAGCTTCAGCTAAGTGCTAAGGAGAGCCAGCAAAGCACCGGAAATCAGGAGCCAATGAGCAGGTTTTCCTTCACAGCCTTTGAAGAAACTAACCATGTTTACAATTAGACCAGAGATTTTGAACCACAAAATAGTGTCTGTTGTCTGTAATCCTCAGTTTCTGGCATTTTGTTATGGCAGTACTAAAAATGACTAGAATTTAAGAGTCACAAATAAATTTAAATCAAGATATAGCTATTTTTGCTACATAAAATGCATTCAGTGGTTAGCTTTTATAATTTTTTGATGGAAAAAGGAATGTGAGTGACACATAGTCAACCAAAATCTATAAGTAACGTTAATCTGTTAAAACAATGAAAAGAATTTTAGAGTTCTTCTTTGCTGTTCATCTCTCCTGATGCCTAAACATCCAGGTCTCTGCTCTAGTGGGTCTTTCCTCATACCAGCCCAGCAGGGGACCCCTAACTCCACATGAGCTCTGTACCCTCTCCTGCCTTGCACATGGTAGGAGCTCTCTGCTCTTCCTTTTCCTCTTAATCTAATAAAATCTCTTTAACCTTAAAAATATTTTTTTATAAATGAGCATCAGAAGTAAAAATAGAAAAGAACTACAGAGGAGCCAATATTATAAATGGATCATAATACTTTTTCTTTTCCTTGTTCTATATTTTTCCCATTTTATTCCTTTCCAATTTTTTTAATATTTATTATTTTATCCACCAACCATCATCAGTAAGTATGATATATATATATATATAATGTATATATATGGAGGAAAAATTAATGTTTTAAGAGATTGAGGCATTATTCAAAATATACTCTCAAATATCTCCTTTAACCATTTTATTTATGCTGCTTGAGCCTTAATTCTCTACACTAGTCCTTCAATTAAAAAAAAAAAAAAAAAAAAAAAAAAAAAAAAAAAAACCTTTTCCCCTAGTACACATATACTTCCCAGGCGTTTTCCATAATGTTAGGCTGGTCTCCTTGGAAGCATCCTGTGGTGATCAGTTGGACAAGAGAAGGTTTTGTAAGGATCTCTGGAGTTAATACTTAGGAAGGGAAGGGGAAGAAGAGAGATGGAGCAGAAGAAGGCGCAGTTGACACTAGGGATATTCTAGAGGTTGGATGGAACTTCAGAGTTATACTATTACTGGACTCTGTGTCCCTGAAAAGAGCAGGCTTTGGATGTAGGCAAACTTGGGGTGAGTGAGACCTTGTGCCAAGTACTCTCTGTCAGTTCTTTAGAGTTGCTTCTTTAAAGGTTCTTACAGTGCATGAGTGACTGTAAGCATCAGTTCTCAGCAGTCACCACATGAGAGAGTGAATAGCCCCAGGCATTTATATCACCTTAATACAAAGAAGGGTCTCTTAATAGGTTCCAGGAAATGCTTTTTAATAAAACTAAACAAAATTCTCTTAAATTGCATAATTATATCATTTTTAAAACTTATAAATGGTGAACTATTTATTTCATGAACAAAGTCTATATACAACATTCTAAACTTTCAGTTTTAATATTCAGTTGCAAGAGGTAAAGTTCATTGTTTACATGACCTGTGAAATTTTGAATGCTAAATGATTTTGTACATTTATAGATACTGACTGAAGCTTTCCAGTATCTTAGGCCAGCACCATCTGCTCTCTGTTATTGTGACACTGCACACCTGTTCTATTATTCAATAGAACTTAGGCTGAAACCTTAAGAAGATAGTAATTGAAGTAATGTGTCATTGATGACATACATTGTATTTTCTTTTTACTTTATTTTCTTTTCATCATTTTCAGCCAGTTACTTCCATATCTGTCTACAGACCCAGAGGCTATCAGTGTCCCAGGCATGTGTGTTACACAGGTTTGTAATAATGTAACTTAAGACACACTCATTGCTTGAATAGTTCATGTAACTCTTATTTGAATCCTGCTCTTCCTCAAAATGTTTTCATCCTGTACGCCCATGAGTCATGTACCTCCTTCTGCCTTTCTCCATGTTCATCTCTGAACAAATTTATTTCTTCCATGTTTTCTTTTTTCTTAATTCTGGAGAATTAAATTTTTATTCCTATACCTTCTAATTATAAAATTATCTTAGAGCCAAATACGTCCTCTCATCTTTGCTCATTTATATCCCATCCTCTTTAAGCTTTTAATTATTTTATGAGTCCTTCCTGCTTATTGACCAAATTTGCTTAAAGCTTTGTGGCAAGGTCTTTTTGTGCATTTTCATTGTAGTAATAAATCTATTGCTACTCTTGTTTAAACTTGGCTGTAAGACCAAAAAGTTTTATACCAGTAAGTGAAAAGGAAGTACCTAAGGCATTGACCAGACCTGAGGTACTATTTAAAGTAAGTGTATACATGCAATATCTACAAAACAGGATGGTGAAAGCACCATTTGTTATTATTCAAATCTATCTTACTTTACTCCTACATTCCCAGGAATAAAAAAAGAAAATAAGTATTTCTCTAATTATTTGTAGGCTTTTGTCTAGCATATCTATTATTGATGACTAGACAAATTTAGAATGATTAGGTACTCTCAGCTATGCTACTCCTAGGTATATGTCCAAGGACTTAAAAAATATGTGTCCAAACAAAACCTGTCTATAAGTGTCACAGAAACATTATTCATATTTATGTTTAGTCAAAAGATAGAGACAGAGCATACTGTAACCTAAAGAGTAAGTGGCCATGAGTAGTAGGGGAGCATGTCTAAGTCTGTGAACAATTGAGCAGAATGACAGCCCCAGGTCCCGGCCACTGGTTCCTTCCCTCACTGAGCTGTTGACCAAAGTGACCCATGAGGTCACAAAAACAAAACAGAATTCTGTCAAGGCTCTTGAGTGCCCTCCCCAGGCCTGAGGCAAAACCCTGTTGCTGAAGAAACCACAGAATGCCTAGATCAGCATTGAGAGACCCTTAGAGGTCTGGAATGGTAACCATCCCCCAGATGGCAGTTAGTGCAGTGCTGGAAGGCACTGCACAAGCTGCCAGGGGAAGTTGAACAATGACAGCTGGAGTAAACAGACCACTGGCATGAAACACAGTCTACAAATGCCCTACAAATTAAAGGAATTATTTATACTCTTTGGAAGTTTAGACTCTCCTTAAAATAGAAACTACTTTCCATGTGTATGTAATAGATGTAATGGTCAGGGTTTAAAATTTTTTTTATTTATTTAAGAGAGAGAGAAGCAGGGGAGGGAGAGAGAATGAGAATATCAGGGCCTGTTGCTGCTGCAAACAATCTGCAGATGAATGCACCACATTGTGCATCTTGTTTATTATGGGTACTAAGGAATTGAACCTGAGGTGGCAGGGTTTGTGAACAAGTGCCTTTAACTGCTGATCATCTTTCCCAGTGGAGGATTCTGTGTTAAAATTCAACTGTAAGAATATTTGTGGTCTCCTCTTGATTTATTATATATGAGAGAATGGAATGTCAATTTGCATCAGAAAGTTACTTAACTCAGTGTATACTATCAACAGCCACCAAAACATACACTCTATGATTATATTAGAGAATGACTTGGGTCATATATAAGTCTAATTAGGTGTTTCTTTTAATGAATTATATTTCATTTATAAGATCAGGTTGGTGTATCCAGTGCCACAGGTTAGTGTCAGTTATTATTTTCACACTTATCATTCAGAACCTCTAAATTCCACTTGTGCATCTTTTTTGACAGTAGAAGCAGAGGACTGAGTGGCATCATTATAATTAGGTCTTCACATTGATTCTTAGTGCTTTTGTTACATTATGGCAAAAATTGATTAAACTCTGAAGGCCCACCTCTCCCTGGCAGCGTGCTTTGAAAGAGCAATCATGCTCCCTCAGCACAGGTGGAATAATCATTGATTTTAGAATCAATGGGACATCAGGGTAACACCAGGTCTCTGATTGACAAGGGAAAATAGATTTGAACATTTCAAACATTATGAAATAAAAGAAATCAAACATCAAATTACAGGAAATTACTTCCATTCTTATTGCTTGTATCTCTGGATTTAGTTTGAAAGAGACATGAACTTTTCAACATTCAATCTCAGAAGTCTGAAATTCAGCCAACCAGCCTGACCTTATATTCTAATGCCTAAGATTCTAGTTGAGATTCAAATGTTGACTTATTCTGAAGGGTTCTCTCAGATGTTTCATTTGAAATTATTTCACTTTCAAGAGTGGATATTAGGTGGTGGAAATCAATATGCAAATACTTGTCCAAAACTCTTATAACACAAAATTCTGGTCTTTATAGACCAGCAGTATTTTGAAAAATGCTGTAAAACTGGGGTTATTCTTGTGGGAATACATTCCATGTCACAGTTTGATCTCATAGTTTAATGACTTAAGAGAAAATGTTATATATTTCAAATTCCTAGAGATTTTAAATGAAACTGTACTAAATAATGAAAAATTTTATTGAAATCTTTCATTGAAAAGCCAGATACCATACCCACCTCTGTTGTGATGCTTTTAATTGTATTCATCTGTCAGAATAGTACTTAAAAGAATATTTGTCCTTCCTCCTGGGATATAGCTTAGGAAGGCGAATGCTGTTACCATATATTTCATTTTAATTTTACCTCCTTCGCTAATACTGAACAGTTAAAATTCCAACATACTGTACATAAATTTGTTCTTTACATTCATTGTACCTTTAGTCTTTGACAAATGGCTCCTGCCAAGAGTCAGCTTGGGTGGTGGTGAGCTAAGGTTCCAAGAAACATAGGAATTTGTATGCATAGCTAATATCCCTTAGGTTTAGTCCTGTACTTCATGTGATAAACAGAGGCCCTAACCAATGATGGCTTTGTCTCCTGCTTGAGTCCCAGCTCCCTGGTCTGTAAATCATACATAATTGTGTTTGTCATCCCCTTTATGTCACTGGGAGATTTTAAGGATTGCAAAACCACATAGCACTTGGCAATATAAAATGCTATAGTAATGGTTAAAATGAAGAATGACCTTGCCCTGCCAATGAGCAATCTACTCCTAGGGAGTAACTTAGGCATCTGGGATAGGAATTAATGATCTCTGGCCGTTAGGGCGCCATTTTTAGCTGAGTGCTGGAGGGCATGAAAGAATATACTTTTTCCATGTGAAACCCAAGTACGCCTGTTCTTCCCATTATGCCTGCCAACATTTTGAGTAATTAAAAGTAAATAAAACTGTGCAAGAATATATCAGACACTCTTAAGAAAGTGTGAACATTAAATCTATAAAATCATCCTGCACCTATACACAAATATTGAAGTAACTAATCACCTAAGTTTATAATTTTAAAATAGAAATTAAGCATGCTTCTGCTCAAGTTTTCCTTGAAACTGCTTCATGGAAGAGAAGCCTGTGCAATGTTGGAAATTGTCCTTCAAAGCACACTGTGTTCCTGATGTTTTAGGCCTGAATCCCTGGCTTGGGGAGTTTCCACAGAGGAAGCTTGATACCTGTCCTAACAAGTAAATTAAAGAAATGAGTATTGTTGAAAGACAGCAAGAGAAGTGTTAGTCAAGTAGCCATGTTGGAAGGAGAAACAGATAAAGGGGTTCAGTGATTCCAAGTTTGTCTTTCAGTTACTCATATGAGAATTTGAATTAAAGAGAGGAAGACTGAGGCAGGGAGTCATAGGTATGTGTAATTAAGCAATCCTGGGGAAAACATGGTCTGGCTGATCACTACTTTAGTTTTGGTTTGGCTAGGTGGTTTGAAGAAATCCTTATTTCTTGAGAGGAGTGACCTGGTTCCTGTAAGATGGTTGTGCTTGCTCCAGGGTACAGAAATACCATGATGGGTAATTGCCTTCATTTGGGGCCTGATCTGTCCCAGGATGTTCTCTGTTCCACAAAGATGTTTACTAATCAATCTTGTCTGCTGGAATCAAAGATAACTTTAGAAATCAGTGACTCAGTAGTCAGAGGGGCTACAGAGTACAGTGAGTTAGGCCAGTCACTAGGGCCCTCCATAAATTATAACATCAATTCTATACATTTGTGGAGATTTCTTTTTATTTATTGATAAATTACCACTCTTCAATGACATATATTCATTAAGTTTACAATGTATATTCTATATGAATAACATTTATTGGAGCTATTGTCATAAAATGCCATATCTGTGTGTTTAAACTACAGAAAAATACTGTCTTGTGGTTTCATGACATGAAAGCATGTCAGGTTACTAGCAGTCTTGCTTTCCACAGAGGAAGGAAGAACTTTATTCTGATATCTGCCTTTAAATCACACAGCATGCTCTTTTATAAAGATACCCTTTCTCATGAGTTTGAGCCCACCTTACTCCAATATGACGTCATGCTGAATTAGTAGAGTTCATCAACTATGATCCTATTGAAGGAGGATAGGAGAGAGCTATCTTCTTTTAGGCAATTTCAGTTATAGATGTGTGCAGCTTTACTCCAATTTCCCCCTAAAACTTCAATTTTTCTTAAACAAGCCTTGTAAGCTATGCAGTGTTTTCCATGAGTGTGTTCTATCCTTCTTTCCTAGATCCCAATTCCCCTTAGTTTAACTCCACAACTTGTGATTACTCCCTAAATAAACTTAATAAGTCATAGTTTATTCTTCTTTAGTTTGTCTTTATTAATTCTTTATTAAGGGTAGGACAAGACACAAATTTTGGGTTCATAAATATGGCAGACCCTTCCTGAACCCCCAAGTCCTGCAACATTATTTTAAAATAAGTCACAGTCTGAGGTACTAGAGGTTAGAACATCAGCCTATGAAGGTAGAGATGGAGACATAACTTAGCTCACAATACAATTTTATTAAATCGAATTATCTTCAAGCAATAGAGAAATAACCAGTAGTCTGGAATGTATAGTTTAGGCAGATTAGTTTTTAAAACTCATCATGGCTTTTGAGATTTCTGACATATTTCCTTTTAGTGTTTACTCCCATGTTTAATGTTTTCCAACTAATCTTACTTAAATGTTTTACAAATGCTCTTTTCTATACATTAAAGACTAATTTCTGTAGTTTTGGATGCTCAGATCCGTTTCTGGTGCTTGGATTACCTATTTTTATATTTGGTAAGTATTATCTATTTACTTCAAAGTTCATAAATCCTTGAAATCTATGCACTTGAAGCCAGTGGTGTAATTTGCTTGGTAGTAGATATATAACCTTTGGGATATGAATTTTCTTACCTGTGATGGAATTAATATTTCAAATAGCATCTGAGAGACAACTAATAAGGTTCTGAAAAAAAAGGTAGAAAAACTTTTAACACAATGCTTGAGATTTAGCAAGTGCTCTGGTAATTTACCTGTTTTTATTTTTTACTCAAAATAGCTTAGTGTGATCTGCATATTAAAAGGAAAACTATGAAGCTCCTTTTTCATATCTTTATTATGAATAAGTATATATGTTGTATGAACAAATCTTGTGAGGGTGTCCCATTTCCATCCTCTCTGTCCCTACCCACTGGGGTCCTTCCTTGGTGCACATACTGAATCTGTGCATAGGTTAGGGGGTTATGAACTGCACCAGAGGGAGCCAGTTTTACTTTTTTTTCTTGCCCCTTTGTGTATTGTTGCTGAGCTATTATTTCAAGTCATTCATAAAATTTTACATAAGTTTGTCAGGTTTTTATTGTTAGATTGCTGTCCCTAAACCTCCCCATCTCTAATGTCATGATTTTTAAGAACAGCAGTTTTGGTTTTGCTCCCGACTCACATTTTGTATTTGTAATCTGTGTTTATATTTGCAGGTCTGCCTATGGTTCCCATTTCTTCTGCATTCCAGACTCCAGACTAAAAATAGAATCTGTGAATGCTATATAGGACATGTCATTCTTGTGTCAGGGGAAAGGACACCAAATCAAAATATTCTGTGTACCTTAAAGCTACTGTTCACAACTGACATATTTTACCTCTACTGACATTTCATTGACTAAAGCAAATCATCTGAAAACTCATGTTGCCACAGAGATTGGTTTGCCTACCTTTATCTGTGACCTCACTTTTTTTTTCTTTTTGTGGCTTTAGTTACCCACCGTCAACCATAGTCTGAAGATATTACATGGGAAATTTCAGTAATAAAAAAAATCATGTTATAAACTGTGCCATTCTGATTTGCATGGTGACATGTTACACACTACTGTTCTCCATCCCCCTCATCACATGAACGTCTACACTGCATAGGATACCCACCCATCCACCATTTAGTAAGCATTTTGGTTATGAAATCAACTATTATAGCTTTTAAGTGCTGTGTTCAAACAGCTCCTGGTTTACTAAATAATGGCAAAGTGCACAACAGTAGCAATGCTGGAAATTTAGATGTGCCAAAGAGACCCTCGGAGTACTTCTTTTCCAGGAAAAAGAATGAAAGTTAAAGGTATTTTGAAAGGGACAGAGATTATGTTCCTACAACTTTTATTGAGTCTCTGATAATAATGTCTTCTTATTATAGTTGTTAATTGCTTAATATGCCCAGTTTTATATTAAACTCTAATGGGTGTATTTATGTAGGAAAAGTTCATATTGTATATATGAGGTTTAATACCATTCACAAATTCAGACATACACTGGGGGTCTTAGGATATATCCCTATTCAGACAAGGAAGGAACTATTATTCCTAGGTTCATGTGATTGCTACTTCAATAGTAAGTGTCCTCACCCTGGTTTTTTGAAGGCCTATTATCAGCATGCATTATATACACTACACGGCATCTTGTAACTCTCAAAAGAAATCTTTCTTTGCATCGAGATGCATATTGCCTTGCATATTTTATATCTGAATATTTCATTATCCACTAGCTATTTTTTGATTTTACTGAAGTGAGAATGCTTTATTTTTTAAATGGTCATGTGTCATGTCCATGCACGTGTGTTTGCATGTTTCTGTGTGTGAGGCGTGCATATGTGTATACTGGTCTCATGGACTTGCATGTAGAGGCCAGATGACAACCTTAGTTGTTATTTCTCAGAAACACCACTCATTTTTTTTTTGAGACAAGATCTCTAATTGGTTTGAAACTCATAAATTAGGTTAGGCTAGCTTTCCAGTAAATCCCAAGCAACTTCCTGCCTCTGCCTTCTCAGTGCTGGGATAATAGGAATGCGCCACAATACACAACATTTTATTTGAGTAGTGGGGATTTAACTTGCGTCTTCATGCTTTAGAGGAAAGTACCTTACCATCTGAATTATCTCTTTAATTTTTATTTTCTAACTTTGGATACTATTATATTAAATAGACATACATATTTAGTGGGCATGTTTAAATTTTCTATTGACCATTTCGGTCCTAATATATTCTTCAGTTTTCTCACACTTTAATGTGTAATAATGATTGATTTTTAGGGACTATAGGAATTAAGCCAGGATAATCAGAAGACCAGCAACTTTTACAGAAACTATGGCAAAGAAAATCTCTTATTTTTGGTTTGTAAACTACTTAAGTGTATTAATTTTCTTGTTGCTGTGACAAAATATCAGATAGAAACAACTTAATAGAGAAAGGGTTTATTTTGTTCATGGTTTCAGGGAACTCCAGTCAATCTTGTTGGGGAAAGCATGGTAAGAGCAATCAGTCCACATTGGAAGAAATGTGAGGTGGTTGTGGCTGGTCACTTTGTGGTGTTCATATGTCATTAATGACAAATGTGAAGTATATTAGAACATAAAAAAAGATGTTTACCTGTAACCTGACATGAAATTAACAAGCTTTTTTATACAAATTCAAAATATTTTAAGGTAGAAATTATTAGTGGAAAGTACTCAACTATAAGACATTTATTTCTTTAAAAATTATTCTCAGCAAAATCAAAGAGAGTGTTGAATCTAGTCAGCAGTCCAGCTCAACCATGAAACCAGTGGTCAAGGTTTTTTGTGGTTTCTTACAGTTTAGGAAGGGGAAGCCATGCATCTTGTTCATGTGCTCAGCCTAAGAATAATGGTTCTTTCCTCTGATGTGCCATCCTGTCTCTGGCTTTCCATTTTCTGGTGGCTTCTGTTTATGCCTCTTTGATATTATTATTCTCCATTCTTCTGCTCAACACACCATCAAAGCAGGCTTATTAATATAAGTAATGCCTTACTGATCACTGATTTTTGTCTGCTTCAAGATTTCTTTGGATACTGCAAAAAGATACAGTTCAATTTATTACCCTGATTCATCCCATGAAGGGTGCTAATTCTTCAAAGTTATCTACATATCTATATAGGTATTTTATTTAGGGTCTCATGTAGTCCAGGTTATCCTTAAACAGGCTACTTAGGCTAAACTTGAACTCTCATTTCTCCAACCTCACCTACCCAAGACTAAGATTAGAGGCTGTGTCATCACACATGGCTTATATGGTGCTAGTGATTGAACTCAGGGCTTCATACATACTAAGAGCATTCTACCAACTCCTGAGCCCCTCAGGGAGTATACTCAAATCATTATTGTATTGTATTATAAACTCTGAAACTCTATATATGGGCTAGATTATAAGAGTATTGTATATCCTTTCAAGAATATTTAAAAGCAATGAGAAATGAATGATATTTCTATACATTTTTATTTTGTACATAAATATATGTATTAGTCAGGGTTCTTTAGAGGAAACAGAGTTGATAGAATGGATTGTAGTAAAAGGAGAATTTGTTGGGGTAGCTTATGACAGTCCAACAGTAGCAGTCTGCAGGCTCACAGGGGAAGGAACCTGTAGCTGTTCAGTCGACATGGCTATATGCCTCAGCAGTTCCAATCCAGCACTGAAGGTAATGCCAAAAGGATTTTGTGAATCCTTTCTGCAGGCAAGCTCAGAGACCCACCCAAGATTACTGTGGATTATTACACAGGTCAAGTTGAGAATAAAATTAACCATCACAAGTCCACCCCTTGTAACTTGACATCAAATCATATCTCCTTACATCTTAATTCTCAAATGAAGACAGTAATATCAGGATTCTGCCTAACATGATATAGCTATCTCACTTACAACCAGAAACACATAAACTTCCCCAATATAAGGCAGGTTCCTTGAGGAATACTTAGTCTAATATCTAACAATATAAATGTTACAATGATTTATGATATAATCTCAATTAATATTAATTACATAATAGAGGAAAAACAAAGGTATTGATATACATATGGGCAAACATTCTTAGGAAGTAATACAAAACAAAATGAAACAAAACACTCATGGCAGTTATGGCCCTCATTTTTGTAACTGGTCACATGGCCTTGGTATTTGTAACTATATTCTTCTATTACCTATTCTGTATTTCCACTACCTTCAGCAAGCACCTCAGTGGGTCTTGGTTCTGTACCTGGAGGGGTGACCCATACTTTCATTCCTGATGGATCTGGGCCATTTTTCACACTGCCTTGATTGGGGTGTTGTAGTTCCCCATTGATTTTGATAACAGGGCATGGTAATACCAAGAGGCATCCAATACAGTCTTCTGCACTCCAGACATACTCTTCCTTGCCTCCATTGTGGAGGAACAGTCCAATTTCTCCGGGGTAGTCTGGATCAATCACTCCTGCTAACCCTGTAACTCCTTTATTGGTCTGTTGACTGGAGGGCATCAGGAGCCCAAAGTGGCCAGGGGGGAGTCTTAGCTTCCAGTTCAATGGAATGCTCTCTGTGCCTCCTGGCAAAAGAACTCCCCCTTCTGAAGCCTAGACTTCTAGGCCAGTGGAGTATAAATTTGGCTAATGGGTCACTTGGGGTGATGGTAAGTGGCACCATTCCCATTTCCACCCCTTGATTTATGGACCCATGGATCTGGGCTATATGAGAAACAGTACCATATATAGGGCGCTGGTTCAGAGCATACAAAGCCTGCTGGAGAACCCTGCCCCAGCCCTCCAGGCTAGTTGGCACCATGACTGGTTTTTTAAAAGGCCATTCCACCTTTCTATCAAGCCAGCTGCTTCAGGGTGGTGGGGCACATGGAAGGACCAGTGAATTCCATGAGCATGAGCCCACTGCTGTGCTTCCTTGGCTGTGAAGTGAATTCCTTTGATCTGAAGCAATGCTGTGTGGAATACCATGGAGGTGGATAAGGCACTCTGTGAGCCTATGGATGGTAATTTTGCAGAAGAACTCCAGGCAGGAAAAGCAAATCCATACCCAGAATAAGTGTCTATACCAGTAAGGACAAAACTCTGCCCTTTCCACGATGGAAGTGTTCCGTTGTAATCAACCTGCCACCAAGTCACTGTGTGTAGGGTGTGTTGTTGCTAGAACCCTGATCTTGTGGCTTAGCCTTTTGGAAGTGATCTGCAGGAGGAATGTGGATGGATTTGAAATCTCATACTTAGAGATGCCTTGCAGTGCTGTGAGTAAAACTTGATGGACCATTCTGGTCAGAGTTGAAAGACCTGAACGTAGTAAGAACTAGGGACTGTGAGGCTTGACTTATGAGGGTGAGAAAGAACTTTGTCAGGACTGTGCCAGAGGCAATTTGTGTGAGAGGCTTATTGTGTTCTGTCTGCCTGCGTCCTGGGAACCTGTGCAGGGTTGTTTTACATAAAGATGGTCTGGTGTGAGGAGATGGATATGACACAGAAAGAAAAGAGATCTTTGTGCCAAAACTGCTCTCTATTCTACTGCAATTGTTTGAGAGGTGACAACCATTGAGATTGGGCCAGCAGGTCTGCATTGAAACAAGAGGAAGAATGTGAATTTTTTTTTTAAGACAGGGTCATGAATGCTTTGATCCCCCTGGATTAACAAGTTGGTAGCCCACGTAGTTCTGTGAAGTAGAACAAATGCAGAAAAGGAGGGTCATTGGATTTGCAACACAGTTTGTTTTTGAAAAATGGCCATCATCAATGTGACGCAGCTGTGTTAGATTGCCTGTGTAGAGAAAGATGGAGTGAAAGAGATGAACTGTGGGTTGCAGTGGAGACTCAGTGAATTCCAGGACTATGAATGGCTGCCAAGGAGAGTTTGCAGCACCTGAAGTTTTCCCAGACTGAGTAGCTGAACTGGAGGGGCAGAATCAAATCTCTAAGAGACTCGCGAGAATTATTGAACTTGGAGTTAGAGATTGATGTTGCCCTGATTGTTTTAAATCTTGTATTGGTTCAATCTGTTTTTGCCATGCCTCATGTTATCATTTGCATTATGAATGTTCTGTGCCATTATGGGTTTATTTATTTATTTATTTTTGGTATTATGGCTCAGTTGAAAGCTGCAGGAACTTATGGAGTTGAGCTGAACACATTGTATTTATATCATGTATGATTATTAGTTTGTGGGGGCCAGAGAAGGACTATCATGCTTTGTTCTAGATGTCCCCCACAAGCAAATCAATGTGTTCTGATTGATCAATCATCAGTTGATGGCAGTTTGGGTTTTAAAACCTCGCTAGAGCTGTGTTGTTGGGGGCGGGCTTATGGCAGTTATAAACCAGCTTCATCTTGCCAGTGTTTGGCACACCTTCCTGCAGCTGTTTGCAGTGCTGTGGTGGAGGTGATGTATACATTCATTTACCAGAGTTGGAACACTCAGTGAGCTAATTGAAGTGTGTCTTATATACAGACAAAAATAGGAGACAGAAAAGTTGCAGAGAAAGCTGAAGTCATACAGTCAGGTGCTGTGTTCCTCATTAGACTACCAGTCAGCTTTGTTTCCACACTGGGCCAGGACAGTTTTTTGCTGCAATAGGTCTGGTGATAAAGGTAATATTTGAAGAAATTGAGAAAAGGTGTTTACAACCTGACAAGAGTATAGTTATAAGATGATAATTATATCAAAATGGAGACCAGGTTTGGAACCTTCCAGTTTTAATGAAGATTTATTCACTAGTGGTATTTGATCAAATCTTCTGGTTGGAATCTGAGGTTTCATCAGTTACATACATAAAGCAGTCCATCTGATTAAAGAGGTACAAAACTGTAGGAACACCCATAAATTACTATACCTCAATTAGGGTGCAGACAGTTTAGTTGAGTGTTTATTACTAGTACAAGGGAAGATTTTCTAATTAGATTAAAAGGTTTTGAAAACAACAGTTACAATCACAGTGATTTAGGCCTGATGGCCAGAATAATGAACCATCAGAAACTTTATTGATTAAAAGTAAACTGGTAAGGTATATATATATATATATATATATATATATATATATATATATATATATATATATATATATATATATAGTTTACCAGCAGGACTCGTGCTGTAAAATACAATTTTCCTTACATGATCACCAAAAGGACTGAGTTCATTTCTTCTTACCATGAAAATTGGTAAGAATATAAAGGGCAGTTACATCACTGCTGAAAATACCAACATGATTTATTCAGGTTAATCATTAAGAAAATGCCATTGCATAAATCACTGGGGAGGTATCTTGCCATACTAGGCCCTTCAGGCTAGCTTCAATTGTCATACTTTGGGCCTAGAAAAGACTAAAAGAAGGGTGAGGTTTAATCAGAAAAGCCTTTAGCTATCTCAGTTGCCATCATGTATTGTAAAATCTGAAAATGGCAAGAATTCAAAGAGAAGTTGAATGGATACATTATCCCATGAGGACCACTCAAATTTATGAGAATGAAGTGATAGGATGAAGTCTATGGTGCTGACAGGAGCTCACACATCTCTCTGTCTTGAAGTGCCCAGGTGACTTTCATGAACACTAAACAAGCTGGAAACTGCTCTCTCTGCAAAGCTAGATGTTTCAGAATCAGCATGTTCTTTGGCCATTAACAACTGCTTTGCCATTATTGGAGACTAAATATGAATAGAAGGAAAGAAAAGTACAGAACTGATACCTGAAAGTTCTTGGATTCTGTAGACTCAATGCTAATGTACTTGTAGTATAGTTATTACAGCAAATATTACAGAAATTCATGTCAATAATGAGATGAAGTTTGTTCTTAATACTCATCATTAAAATACATATTGAACATTAGCAATGTCCCTCTCCTGTCCTTATTGAAGGATTTTGTGTATTTTTCTGTTAGCATGGCCTCTTAGGTCTTTTTCTGTCTCCTCTCCTTTATTCTACAAACTGAAATTTTAAAGCAAGAAACACCAATCTGAAACATCCAGTGGGCAACACAAGATAACAAACTAACACTCCATCTGTTGTGACAGTTAGTATTTGCTTTTATTTTTCTGTGAAACTCCTTATTTTTTTTTTTAATTTCTCATTGGCATTAAGTAATTAAGATCTTAGTTTGGCCTGCGCATGTGTGAATATGTGTGCATAAAGATGCACAGTACTTCCCCTGAATCTCGAATCAGGCTGCTTGGTTTGAATTTCTGAACTCCTCTTCCTGGCTTCCAGGGGAAGAATATTGAAGTAGACTGTTGATCTATCTGTCTCACATTGCTCATCTATAAAATAAATGCAAATTGTTTTTAATACTTATAGCTATTAAAATAAAATGAATATGTGTGTGTGTGCTTGTGTGTGGTATAATTCAGAATACATGACATACTGGAAGTTCAAAATAAATGCTAATTTGATTTATACACTTTTCTGTTTTTCTGTAATTATATTGAATAATAATCAATTTAATGTAAACATATTCAAGTCTTACATATCTCTAAAATACTCTTTATGGATATTGTTGTAGTCAGCTTTCTCTGTTGCTACACATAAAGCACCCAAACAAAAGTGGCTTGTTGAGGAATGGGTTTATTTGGCTTACAGACACAGGGGAGACTCTATCCTGGCAGGGAAAATGATGGCATGAGCAGAGAGGTGGATATCACCTCTGCCACAGCGCTGCAAACAGTGGCAGGAAGGTGTGGCTAACATTGGCAAGGGGAAGCTGGCTTATAACCCCCATAAGCCCACCCCTAACAATACGGCTCAAGCGAGATTGTAAAACCCAAACTGCCATCAGATGAGGATCTATCAATCAGAACACATTCATTTGTTTTGGGGGACACCTGGATCAAATCATGACACCCAGTGACTACATGGAATCCCTTGTCTCTATCTCCCCAGCATTTCAGATGCGAACCATAACACCCTGTATTTTACTTGAGCATTGGGGATTGGACTTGGATCATCATCCTTTCAAGGCAAGCACTTCCCCCACTGAGTAAATATCTTCCAAGCCCTGCACTTAGATAATCTTAAGTGGTTAAAAGTATGAACATTGGACAGAACAGAATGTGTTGGAAAACCAGTTTCCATTTCTCAGCTTTGTGAAATTGAACAACAAAATTATTTTCAATTGATGACACTTTGATTCTTGATTTTCACAATGGAGGTTAATGGTTAAAACTGTTCTTGTGATAAACTAACATAATGTTTTTCACATATCTTGTATAGTATGTGACATGACTTAGTAACTTTTATTGTCTTCCACTTCTATTATCAAAAGTTTAAATTTGGTTTCTGAAGAAATACTAAAGGACTATTGAAAAAACAGAGTTAGGAGGCTTGTCCTCAGAGTCTCTGATTCTATAGATCTGGGTGTGATCTGAAAATACCCATTTCTAGCAATGTCTAAGATTATGCTGAAGCTACTTCTTTTAGAACTAGATATTTAAATCTGCTGATGTAAAGTAATTGAAAATGCTGTATATAAAGAGAAGCTCAGTAGTCAGCCCAGTTCTCCCTCCAAAAAATAATAAGTTGTATTCAGATTTTTTAGAAGAATTAATCAGATGTATACACCAGAGGCGTTTTAAAAATCCTTGGGCATAGTTACTATGGTACCAAGGGTCTGCTATATATATGATTCTGAAGAGGTATACAGAAGACTTATGATCTGCCCTGGCCTGGGTTTGTTTCCTTCTTCTGAACAGGGCCACATTAGAAAGACACACTAAGTAGTGTCATGTTGTTTCATCCTTGCTGTGCATCAAAAATTCCTTGCTATGAAATAATGAACACATTTGAGCCTACTTTCTTCTCCCAGTTTCCAGGTCTGTTTCAATGGTACAGTTAGGGTGGTCATTCCCTAAAATTATCTGATGAGAAGTAACATTTAAGAGTCGTTAGATTCCCCTGAGTGTGCAGCTTGGACCAGAAGCATTGACTAATATATCTTTTCACCTTAGAACAGATGGGAACAGCTAGAGTAAATGATAGACAGAAGGAGAACAGACTTCATTATGTCTTCTGAGTTAATATTGACCTGGGAAAAATATGATGACTTAAAAGTTTGTCCTGATAGCTGAGAAAGCCTTCTTAATTAGAGGTAATGTCAAAAGGTAGCTATTCCCCCAAATTCCTGCTCACCTACCATCTGCTACTAATAAAGATTTGTCAATTAAGGAATGTTAAGAATAAGTTCTAATTACCTTGCTATACCTGTATTATGTTCCCTTGATCCTCTTTGATGTCCTTAATTGAAGACCACATGTGAATCACATCTTCTGTTGCATGCCAACACCTGCCTAATCTGCAGAAGTCATCATAAACCTGGAGCTGCCCTATGGTAAATGACTAATGTTTAAAAACATCAGGTTAGAATTCTTCCTTCTGCTCTGGGTACTCATCTAATCTTACCTGATATCTCTGGGTGTGTCATTGGTAAAAGTTCTAAATTTAGTTTCCTAGAAATGGCACTTGTCAGGTGGCCTAATCCTCATCTTTGTAAATTCACCGATGCAGTGGATGTGTATTTCTCCTCAAGTCCTGTGTTTTGAGATATGTGACCCTTTCATGCTGGCAAATTTTTTTTCTCTTTCCAAAGCCATAGAAACAAATTTGAGAATTTACATTTTCAGTAGTGAAATTTTGTTTGTTCTCTGGGCAAATCCAGTAGAGAACAACAAAAATAAACAGTATTCCTTTGTTACTGAAGACTACTGAGTCTCTAGTATTGGACAAGTACTTGATTCTCTTCCCACTGCCAGATAAAAATGATGACATTCAGATCCTGTGTTGTTATATTGTGTTTTCAGGGAGAAATTCACTACACTGCATTGATCTGGAAAAGCACAAATGATCGTTACACCAAAAGCACCATAAATACACTTGCACAAGTGATGCATGGGATTCACAAACATCTGAATACATGAAATTTATTTATATCCACCATCTGCTCAATTTCTTTTCTGTAATTATTTTGGCAAAAGCCAGAGAGGCAGATCCTGATAATTTTCTCCTTTATCAGGCAACACCCCCTCCCCAAATGCAGCAAAATGTACAGAGCTATTCTTCATGAAGTACTTATTGGAACAGAATCATATACTCTACTTGTTTAGGAAAACTGCAAACAGATCTCTAATTATCTAAATTTAATGTAAATGTAAAATTTTAAATTGTCTTTAAAACTACTATTAACTGCAAAACAATTGGATATGAATAACTCAGCACTTAAAATGGTAATATGCAAAATGGTTAATTAGATTCATGCATGTATTCATGTAAACAAATACAAATGGCTTTTATGCACTTGCATGAATAATCATGGTAGGACTATAAATTAATGCAGTTATAAAAATTCCACGGAGACTCCAAGCCAATGAATTTTTGAGCTACAGCTTCAACATCATCTAGTTCAGCAGTTCCTAACCTTGACTGCGCCTTTGCTAGCTTTGGAGTTCAAATGTACACACCTTAGCCCGGCAGCTGAGCCTATTCCTCATTGTGCCTTTTCAGTAGGAACCAGCTGTGTTTATTTTTATTGTTACTCAAGTCATTCTCAATGAACCCATATATTCTCTACAACTGCCATGACAACTTACAAAAAAAATCTGAGGAAGTTTAATACAAAGCAATCATTTTCTCACAGCTCTGAAACTTCAAAGTTCCAAATCAAGAAGCCAGCAGCTTCTGAAAGAAGCCAACAGCTTCAACACTCCTGAAAATCTTTGGCAAAGACTTTTCATTGGTAAATCCCCACCTAAACTGTCCTCCTTAACATGCCTGGGTATCCCTCCTCTCTGGTAATTGCTGGCAATCTCACCATCCTTGGTTAATGCCCTCTGATACTGGCCAACATCCCTGACACCCTTGGCTTTGCAGCTGTATCATTCCATTGTTTCTTTGTCTTAGTTGTCATGTGTCTTTTGATATATGTTAATGTCTCTATCTCTGCTTAAAAGTATAGCAGCCATCGGATTTAGAGATGACTGTAATGATCTGATCTAAATTGTATCTCCAGAAACCCCATTTTAAAATTAACCTCACATTGACATGCAATAAACACTGGGACTTGGACCATACTTTTTAGAGGGTGAGGGAGTTGCATAACTCCCACCTCCATGGTGGAGAGTTAATGGGCTAATCTTGTGTGGGTCTCCTTTGGGTAACCACAGCTGCTACCAGCTCAAAGGCTAAGGGCAATGCCATGCCCAGAGGACAGTATTCTACAACAAATTTTTTTCATATATTTTTATATGCAGAAGTTACTGTGTTTTAAAAACTTCTAATGTCTACAAAGGAGGGGGGTAGACATAGTCAAAAGAGGAAAAAATCAATAATATCAGATTCATAGGTAGATTAGATGCAGGAATTTTCATGCAGAGGATTTAAAATAATTGAGGAATGTGCCTACTGAAAAGGCAGGCAATATAAGTTGGAAGAAATAGGAAAGTAATGGAATTCCCAATTATTAAATAAGTATTTAAAACTTGAAGGGATTTTATGAGATAAATGTGATCTGGATTCAGATAAGAAAAAATCATGAATGAGAAATGAAGTAACCAGAACTTATCAAATCTTTAATTTATGATCATAAACACAAGTACTCTCAACAAGATATTAGGAAGTTAAGCAAACATGGAAATAATAATTCATCATGACCAAGTAGAATCTATCCCAGGATGCTACAGTTATTCAGCATGAAATTTCTTACCAGTTGAATTCACAGATCAAGAACAAAATATGAAATTGTCTCAACAAAATTAAAACAGACATTTGACAGCATTTGTTTTAATAAGATCTTTTAGAACATGAAAAATGGAATGGAATCATCTTCCATCTGATTTAGGTCATCTATATGCAACAGTCATCAGTATATTTAATGAGAAAACATTCATCATTTTTCCTTTGAGACTGAAAATATTGCAAGTATGTCAATTCCGACCACAGGTTATAAGATAATGCCATTAGTACATAAGAAACACGGATTCTTAAAAGTACATTGAAAAAAAAAAGTACACCTAGTCATTCTTATCCAGGGGTTTCTTGTCCTTTATCTGTGTTCTTGCAATTTGAGGTCATTGAAGATCTCAAGATTTCACCCATTCCATTGAGTGCAGGATGCACCAGGTATATGATAGGTGATGGAGTGTAATTGATAATTGTCCTTAAAGAATATACATAAGTGAGTAGGTAATAAAAAGTTAACATCTATTTGTAGTAGAGGCTTACACAAGGCACTACACAGATAGGCACAGGCCCAAAGGAGGGCCAAACACCTAGTCTTGGAAGACAGAGAGGCAGCAGTCTTCCTGGAGCAGATGAATATTTGGCCCCAGGTTTGACTATTAGCCAGTAGTTTCTTACTGTACTCTTCCAAATCAGCAGTGAAAAATCCAACATACCAGAACACTTTCCCAGGGACCACACATGCACTTGGTCTTCCTCACTAGCAAGACGCCAAAGCCAATTTAATTGGAAGTATATTTGCTGTTTACCACTTAGAGCAAAGGAGTGAATATCCACTCTAAAGTCAATCAAGACTCTGCTACAAAAACACATTGGATTTTCTTTCAATTTGTGTACTGCGTGTGTACCAGTATCAGCATTACTGCTTTGTTTTTCCTAGCCTTAGTTCTATCTCTACTTTGTTGGAACCATCTGACTTACACATACTTTCACATGTTCAGCATCCTCAATTCATCCATAAAGAGAGGACTACACAGGGATCAGATTCCAGGTCCTTTATGATTCTGCAGGAGAAGAAAGGAAAATGAAGAGTGTGGTGACAGTAGAACTGCGGGTGCAGCTTCAGGGGTGAGTTAAGAGGCTGGCTTTTTTTCAGGGAACTGTACTTGTTTCAGTATGACTGGAAATTAAATGTGAGTGCAGGTGAGAGGGGGAAAGGGGTGAAGTTATGGGAGAAAAAGGGCCAGGTCTAAAGGGTTTGATTACTACACTAGGGCTTTTAAACTTTTATTTCCTTTTAGACCAAGGGAGAGCTATCAAAGGGCTTTAAACAGGGAATCGTGCCACTGTATGCTTCAATATCATTTTAAGAATTATCACTCAAGTGACACTGTCAAAAGGGAGCTTAAAGGGGCAGGATGGGAGTCTTGGAAACCATTTAGGAAATTGTTACCATAGTAGACTGCAAAATGATGATGGCATAGTTCAAGGTTCTGGTGCCTCGGTGGAGAAGAAAGGACAGACTCAAGAGATTGAACAGATAGCACTCAGTGTTTAATTGGACATGAGACATGACATGGATAATTATATTGTAGCCCTTCTTCCTTGATCATTCATCAAAGAACGTTTTTGTAACTGTATGGTACCCTTCTACATATTACACTTCATAAAAGCGTACATTTCTCAATTACCTTGTTAAAAGCCTGAAAATGTTCATCCATTTATAACCTTTTTTTATTGTCAGTTCCTAAGATAGCAAAAATAAAATGTATCTTTGAGCAAACTTTCACATCACTTTACAGCACCCATATTCACACATACATAAGATTAATACAGGAAGCACTTTTCATCTATTGTGAGATAGCTTTACAAGTTTATTTCAGCAGAACTAGAATCTGAAGTACCTATAAAAAAAGAGATATTTCAAATTGTTTTCTGGTTAACCCTAGATTAAACAGGATTCCCTCTTTATGTGAGCATCTATAGTGAAGGTTTTGTAAAATTAAACACTTACTTCATTGCTGTACTAATTATATCATACAAACATATTTTAATTTTTCATGAGTCAAAAATATTTTCATACCCTTAAGTCATTACTGTAAATATCAGTGATAAATCACCCTTCAGCTCATTTTATATTCAGTAATGACTTGATCCATTAAGCAAACCAAAGGAAGAGTAAGGTTAAGTTTCCTTAAGAAACGAATAATGTAGCATACAAAAGAGCATAGTTTCAAGGGAACATTGTAGATTTAGCTTCTAGGCACAACATTGAATGCAGTGTGTCTATTGGTGGAGGGGGAGGGAGGGGCACTTTGACTTAGGACCTAGAAAGAACAGTAAAGCAAGTGCCAGAAAACAGACATGCCTGGTGAGTTCTGGGACAGCACAGAGGCAAGGAAGGCAGATGAGTGAGTAAGGAGAAGAGAGAAAGACTGGGAAATAACCAGCCTTTGTGGCTTTAAAACATGGGTCCTACAAAATTTGACATGCCTCCTATTGAAACAGACATGGATTTCGGCTTCAGTCTTTGCCTGGTGTCTCTGCATCACCAGTATTATGCTATCCAAGTGGTTCTGTTCCAGTGTGCAGGTCTGCTTTCTGCACCTTCCGTGCTTGCTTTTGGAACACAGCTTCCAAGCACGGTGGGAAGTACAGTCCACACCGGGAGGTCACCCACCTAACAAACTTCTGTAGCATCAGCTGCCTTCAGCCCCACCATCACCTTCACTTTTAAATGGATGAGAGAACCAAGAGGTGTTGTCCTCTTCATGCATTAACTTTCATGCTGATTTGTTACACAATGAGAGAAAAATCAATCAAGCAGATGGAACTTCACTCCATTCTGCAAGTATCTCAGGCTTTGTCCTTGAGTGAAGAAAACTGTAAGTTTGAGCTGCATTGTATGGCTTTCACTTGAATTTTGGAAGAATTACTGCAACAGCTCATTTAAGAACACAAGCCACTATAATGAGTGGCAAGAAATTAGCACCTAGTTGTCCCTGGGTTGTGGGACCATCACCATCAGAATGTATTTTAAGGGAGCCTTAATGGGATTCCCTGAGAGCACTGAGGCCAGAAGAACATGTCTGTCTTCATGTACATTCTCCAGGAGCAAACCTCACTATACATACATTCTTAGACCAGTGCTCACTCATATTTCTGCCTTCTGTCAGTCTTTTATTTTAATATTTTATTTATTCATTTATTAGAGAGAGAGAGAGAAAGAGAGAGAGAGAGAGAGAGAGAGAGAGAGAGAGAGAGAGAGAGAGAGAGAGAGAGAGAGAGAGAGAGAAAACCAGGGCCTCCAGCCACTGTAAACAAACTCCAGATGTATGCATCACATTGTGCATCTGGCTTTATGTGGCTATGGGGAATCTAGCTTGGGTTCTTCTTTGGCTTTGCAGGCAAATGCTAAGCCATCTCTCCAGCCATTATTTATCTTCAAAGCCTTTATTTACTGCAATTAAGCTACTATGCTTCTTTCTTAAATATTTTTGATTTATTTGTGAGAAAAGAGACAGACGAAGAAAGAGAATTATCATGCTAGGGCCTCTAGCCACTGCCAGACACGTGAGTTACTTTAGGTATGAGGCTTTCTTTGGGTACAGGGGAATTGAACCCAGGCCAACAGGCTTGCTAAGCAAGCAGAGAGAGAGAGAGAGAGAGAGAGAGAGAGAGAGAGAGAGAGAGAGAGAGAGAGAGAGAGAGAGCGAGAGCGCACCAGGGCCACCACCTAGTGGGCCTGGTTTATGTGGGTCCTGAGGAACTGAACCCGAGGCCTTAGGCACTAGAGGCAAGTGCCTTAACTGCTGAGCCATCTCTCCAGCCCAGCAAGTGAGCAATCTTTCTCGCCCTGTCAGGCTTTTATAAACACACCCAGAGCACAATTGATACACTTGCTATATTTCTATGCATCCGATTCCTCCTACAGAGCACAGCTCATTGGAGGCCACTTTCACAGCTCTTTAAATTCCCACATATCCTCTCTCTTCCCTCTTTGTTCAAAGAAAGATAAATGGAAATTAGGTACAGAGTGGAGAAGATGCTACCTAGAGTCCACCCAGATAATTTTACCTGATATCTTGCACCTAGGGGAGAATTATCTAGATGGCTACTATTCTTACAGTAATGCTGGGGAATTTTTATTTCATTGGAATAGTTTGTTCAGTATAAAAGAAATATATAATTAAGGCCTCTGGGAAACTGTACACTTGGTTAAAAACAGCAATTGTTATATTATTTCAGACATGAAATACACCAATGCACCTTTGTATTAAATTATATTGTGTTTTCCTGAGGATTTTGTCCAAAAACAGGGAAGAATATGTAAGGATAATGGCCCATGAGATAAATTTGACAATAAGATGAGTGTACAAATACAACAAAATAACAGAGAAAGAAAAAAGCTGTGATTTTGTCATGAATATATTTGGGAAAGAGGAACTAATCAAATTATGAGCTGTTATCCAAAGGTAAATAACTGAACCCTGGGAGATCAACTGCACGCAAGCTGTCTTCTGACACTGAAAGACAAGTGTGGGACTTGAGATACTGTCCTGTCAAATCAGAGCTCATGTTGTCTCACTCAGCTTGATTATTGAACCAGTTCCATAATCATTTGCAGAAGTTTTAAGCCCAATTTCCTAGCCAGGGGACCCACCAGCCTACTGGGTAATGTTTTATTTCTCTAGATGAGATCCCAAAATTCTACCTTTGATACACTCACTACATGAGAGGTCCCATTACAATTTGTGTCTAAAAGCATTAATCATGGACAATGGAAACATACATAATATTATCACTTTATCCTCACATCAAAAGAGTGACTAAATCAGAATTTCTATACTGTCACATATAAAAGGAAAATTTGACACCCTATAAGCACAGCTGATACACCATGTGCAATCGCATTTTGGAGGGGAGGTGTGTAAGAAATGAATCATGGGAACCTAGCAGAGGCAACACCAGAGAGGCAATTGAGAAACCTTTTAGAATTATAACCTAATTAGGCCTCTGGGAAGAGAATGCCATGCTGTGCCAAATGCAGATACTCATCTATCATATTTTCAAACATCATTTTCTTCTCCTCATTATTCATATGTGTGTATTGAGAATAAGTTTTGCAATGCTGTTGATTAAAAAAAAAAACAGCAATGCTGTTAATTAAGAAAAACATGGACCTCTGTGTAGGTGCACGTTTTTTATAATCAACGGCATTGCAAAGCTTATTCTCAACCCAAGCGGTCATGGAAGGACTCTATGGCCAAGATCTACTGGGACAACCAATCAGCGTGCACTGGTGCTTTGTTCGGGGGTCCACCCAAGGGCCAGAGGAGAGGTGGCCAGCGCTGACAGGTCCTCTGGGGCCCAATGGGTCTTTTCAAGATTCCATGGGGTCATGCCCCTAGAAGTCGGGCTGGGGTGGAGCTTGGTTTTTTATTTAATCTCTTAGTATTTCTTTTGAGTTATGAATAAATGTTTCAGTTTTGTTTTCTAAAAAAGAGTTCATGACATGTGTCAAAAGGATTTTGCATAAATATCATATTTTAGATAAAAAAAGAAAAGCATGGAATACCATATGGGAAAAAGAATTATTAGTGTTTTAGACCTTTTTCTGTACTTAGCATGTAAACCATGACCTGTCTGATTGGTTTCCTCTTGAATATCACTTCTATTTGAATTATGTGTGTTTAAGATTAGCTCAGCCTAGACCAGGCTTGGTGGATGCAGTTGTGGGTATTCGGTATATTTGATTTATAAGAGAGCTCAACCTCTCTGGGCCTCCTGACAATGCTAGTCATCTTTCAGAACGCCTTCTCTCCAACTTTCAGCCTGCTGTCCATGCCTGTACTAAAAGCCCTTACACAGCATTGTCATCTATGTCCTTTAAATAAAAATTAAGACTGTACTTCTGTAGGGCCGAGGAAAGTTGTACTGAAGCACTTGGCTATCTTAAAGTGGATTATGATATTGGAGGTGAAAAATCAACATTATGCATTAAACAATCCCTTTTCCCAGTAATTGCAAAGTATTGTTCCTAAACTCCATCCATTCACTTGCTGCAGTTTCAGTTACCTATGGGCAGTTAGAATCTGAAAATCATAAGTTGTCATTTCTTTAGATTGTATATAGTTTTCGGTAGCCTAATGTGTAGTACTCTGTCTTCCATAAGACTTGACACATTCCTCTGTCCAGCATATCCATATTGTATGTGCTACCTCCCTTCGTGTTGACCTGTTTATCAGATCAACACTGGTATTCTCTCTATGCTTGTGTTCAAGTTACCTTTATATAGCATACTAACACTGAATTAGAATGCCTACATAACTTTCCCCATTTCTTCTCCTCATTTTAGGCATTGTGTCCCACACTACCACATAACAGAAAGAAGGGCAAGTTTAGAACAATAAGATACTGTAAGACAAGAAGATCACATATTCATGTAACTCTTATAATGGTATAAACACTTTATTTTGTTATTGTTATTGTTCTCTTACAGTTTCTAATTTATGAATTGAACTTTATCATAGGTGTATATTACAGGAAAAACATAGTAGAGTATAGGGTCTAGTACTATCTGTAGTTTGAGACATGTAGGCTTCTTGGACAGTATCTGGGAAATTACCTCTCAAAAACAGCCAGACTTAACAGCATGTGAGCTCCACAGAATAGTGGAGGAAGGAACCAAGAACGTGTTTTTGAGTCTTAGATCCCTCCAGCAAGAGTGAAAATAAGCCTCTTAGATGCCCTTGTGCTTGTGATGATGTCAGACCTAGTAATGTTTATCTCTGCAGCTTTTGTTTCTAAATTTTTAATGGTTACATATGTTGGAATTATCACATTTACTCACATCTCCTCCAAGCCTGTTACATTATTCATCTGTTTGTTCATTCATTCTTTCATTCATGCTTCAAGTATTACATGACTGCCTCCTCTATAAGCAGTGAATAGTGAAATAGGAACAATTCATTTAATCAAGAAGATAATCTTTGATTAGGACTAGTATTCATGAGATATTCCATGGTAAGGGGAGTAAAAGTTGCCTAGAGGGGAACTACTTTAGTTATATCACTAAGAATGGCTTGTCCAAGGAAAGAATATCTTACCTGAGATTTTAGCCATAAACCAGTACAATAATGTTATCTACCTTGAGGTTATGAGGGCTTACCTCACTGTTATCTAGAGAACCACGTGAGAACACAACGAGAAGGTGCCACCTAAATGAAAGGTCCCTCACCAGATTGAACCTGCTAGTGTCTTGATCATAGATATCTAAGCTTTCCAAACTATGAGAAATGAATTTTTTATTTATAAGCCATTAAATTTAAGATATAATGTCACATCAGTATTAAGAGACTAAGATAAGGCTTTCAACTGATTACATGATACTTAACCCCCTATAGAGGATAATCTTATCCAGTTTATAGGTACATGCTAATCACATCCAAAAAATACATTCCTAAGAACATGTAGAGTGGTAACTATCTGAACTGGGCACTCTTGCCTAGCCAACTAACTGGCTGTCCCCATAGAATTCTATCATCTATCACCACCTATCATCTTTCTTTCTGATCTGTATTATATGTTCTCAGAAGTTCTGCATCTGGATCTTGGAGGTATAAGCACAGTCTCCTGGCAGGCATTCCTCCATGGCTGTTCCATGATAGAATGTGCCCCTCTATCTGAATGCTATTGTCAATAATATTTTATTTGAGCTGCATGCATCATAGTGGGTGTGTACCAAGTGCCTTGTGTTAAGTATTTTCTTTGTTTCCTCAGCTCACCTGAACAAATCAAATGATTTCCCACAAATATGTTCAAACTTAGAATATCAAAGAAATATGAGGAGGAGAAAACTAGCTTTTCTTTTGTGTATAGATAATGGTTTCCTTTTGGGTCATAAATTAAGTTATATAAAAGAAGACTTTTGTGATTGTGAAAAAGGAAGAGTTATAATAAGGTATTTTAGTCATTTTCATCAATTCTATAATATAATACCTAGGAATTTATAATGAGTTAATATGCAAAACATAGGTCTTTACACATGATCATTATCCCTTAACCAGGATAACCATAAACTCTACACAGACTAGTAGAAAGAAGTGAGAGGTTACGGATGAGGGGAAAGGGATGGGGGAGGGGAATGACTTAAGTATGAGGCTAAACTGAATTGAGTTCAAAATCATAAAATCCTCACTTAAATAATGTAACCTATTGAGTAAGTAGTGGGCATTGTCTGGCAAGATGGCCCATGAGTAGTAGGGGAGAGAGTCTAAGCCTGTGAAAAATTCATCAGTCTGACCACCCCTAGTCCCAGTCACGGGCTTGTTTCCTCACTGAGCTGTTGACCAAAGTGACCCTATGAGGTCCCAAAAACAAGACAGGACTCTGTCAAGGCTCTTGGATGCCCACCCCAGGCCGGAGGCAAAACCATGTTGCTGAAGAAACCACAGAAAGCCATGTATCAGCACCAAGAGACCCTTCGAGGCCCAGAATGGTATCCAGCCCCCAGATGGTAGTGCAGTGCTGGAAGACACTGCATAAGCTGCCAGGGGAAGCTGGTCAACGACAGCCAGAGCAAACAGAGACCACTGGCATGGAACACAGCCTGTTGCCTTGAGTAGGATGACCACCCTTCACACTGGGAGAGAACAGCATACCAGGAATGGATCACTGGAAGCCTGGGGGAGGCAATCAAGAGTTTTAAATTCAGCCAAATATTCCACTTAGTGAGGGTTAGGGTTAGGGTTCAGAGCATACACAACCTGATGGAGAACCCTGCCCCAGCCCTCCAGGCTAGTTGGCACCATAACTGGTTCTTTAAAAGGCCATTCCACTGTTCTATCAAGCCAGCTGCTTCAGGGTGGTGGGGCACATGGTAGGACCAGGGAATTTCATGAGCATGAGCCCACTGCTGTGCTTCCTTGGCTGTGAAGTGAGTTCCTTGGTGCAATGTTGTGTGGAATACCATGATGGTGGATAAAGTAATCTGTGAGCCCATGGATGGTAGGTTTTGCATAAGAACTCCAGGCAGGAAAAGCAAACCTATAACCAGAACAAGTGTCTATTCCAGTAAGGACAAGACTCTGCCCTTTCCATGTTGGAAGTGGTCCGATGTAGTCAACCTTGCCACCAAACCACTGGCTGGTCTCCTAGAGGAATGCTACCATACTGGGGGCTCAGTGTTTGTCTCTGCTCTTGGCAGATTAGGCACTCAGCAGCAGCCATAGCCTTTGTTAGTGGAAGTCTATGTTGTTGGTCTCATGCATAGACTGTTGCAGTCAGCTTTCTCATTGCTGCAACAAAGAACCCAACCAGAAGTGGCTTGTGCAAGAATAGGTTTATTTTTGCTAACAGACTCAAGGGGAAGCTCCATCAAGGTAGGGAAAATGATGGCATGAGTAGAGTGTGGACATCAGGTGGACAACAGAAACAGCAGAGTGTGCCAAATAAGCCCGCCTTCAGCAACACAGCTCCAACAAGGTTCCAATACAAAAACTAATATATATATGGGTATATGATCTTTCTCTTTAGAAGCTGTGTTTCATATAATAAAATGGCAATATGACTCAGTCTACTCCATTGGTTATTAACTGCTTTTACTTGAAATTAATTTTTAGTTTATATTTCTTATAGGGCAGTTCTAAGAAGAGTAAAATTGTTTCTCAATTTCCATTTCTGCCTCTAGAACCTCACTCCATACAGCTTCTGTGAAAATTGATTAAAATTTTGCATGACCATCCCCATTTGCATTCCTGACTAGAATGTTCTGGAAACTCTCCTGCCATCAACTTCATCTGGCTTCAGGGTTTTGCACTGGTCTTGACACAACTAAAACCTTCTCTCGTATTCCTCTTCAGAGAAGTTTGTCTTTTTTTATCTTTAGCACTTCACGTGCTCATCTTATCAGTGAACTTGTCTTCCACTTGAGCTCTTAATTCCCTCTTTTACTTACTGTCCTTATTTCTTCTTGGATACCCTTGAGCTTGTCAGTGTGTCCTTTTCTGCAGTGCACACATGCCACTGCTCTTGCTATGTGCCCTTTCTGCTATCAGTCCAGCCCCCATCAGCTAAGCTAGACCCTGTTTTCTCTCCTGCTGCTACTTCACTCATGGAGGTCAAGTGGTCGCCTCATGATGTGACTATCTGATTGAGGGTCACCCCAAACCTTCTACTTCTCAAATCTGGTTATCAATTTTCAGTCTTTCCTATATGACTTGTATGTGAAAAATGCCACTGTCAGCTGCCACACTGTGGGGAGCTTGTCCTCAGCCTGTGCCCCACTGCCTCACTAGTTTTCTCCTACCTTCTCATCATTTTTTTTATTGTAAGTCATTAGCAGATTTCCTATCATTTCCTTCTCATCTAAGGGCAGGTAGTCTCAGGTTTGTGGTTTGTTTCTTTGCTTTCACTTCCTCTCATGTCCTGTGAGTGATGACCTCCACCATCAGTTGTCACCTGGAGTCAAGAAAAGGACTTGATCCTCCCAGTCGCATGTAGATTTCCTCCTGAGTGTTATGCTTCTGTCTGATGAAGATACGTGCCTGAATTTTCTATAGGGTCCTAAATTGCTGTGTGTTAAAAGTGACTTAATTAAAGTCTACCCTTCCCCCATCTTGGTCTATGATAGCAAAATATTATTAACTGGGTAGCTTTTAAATATACCTGTGCATTTCTGGAAGGCAAAATTCCAAGATAAAGGTATCTTGGAAAGGTGCACATCCAGTAACTGCCAAAAAACTGTTTCTTAGCTCAAGGATTTTCTTGCCTTTTCATTCCTTGTAAAAAGCAAGGAATCATTCTTGCATGGCTTTTGTAAGTGATGCTAATGCCTTTAGGAATGGTCCGCTCAAGATCTAACCACTTTTCAGCAGTCCTACCTCCCAATACAGCCTCCTTGGGGACTAAGCTTTCAATATATGCATCTGGGCTGGGGCATATTCCTTTTCTACAGCATGCTGACTCATCATTGGTTAGTGTTCCTGTATATGGCCTTTGGCACCACCACTCACATAATCCCTAAAATAGAATCTTTGTATTTAATTTTTTCAAATATCAATTTTTACACACTCCTGAGTAGCAAGATTACTTCAATAACATCTTGTCCTCCTCTCTCTGTTCCACTCTCTAAAATCCCTTTGCCTCCCACTCTGTTTTAAAGCCCCAGCTTCTAAGGGTGGCAGAGGGGAACATTTTTGATTGAGCTTGTCCATACTTCATTGTAGATCATTGACTTCGACTACTGGTTTATTACTAAATACTGCCTTACTGGTTTCTATATTTGCTATGTTATATTTTAACATATATTTCTATTATCTTTTGTTCTTCAAACATACCAAATTTTATTCTCTCAACCCACCAAAATACTCATCCAGCTATGATTTGCTGCAAACTGGGCATGTATTTCCCTTCTCAGAAATGTCCTTATGCAAAGTCTTACTAAAAATCCCTACTGACTAGTAACTAGTGACACAGAGGGTTCTTTTTAAAAATATTTTATTTATTTGCAAGGAGACAGAGAAGAGAGAGAGAGAGGGAGAGAGAGACAGAGAGAGAATGGGCATTCCAGTGCCTCCAGTCATTGCAAATGAACTCCAGATGCATGAACCACTTTGTGCATCAGGATTTATGCAGGTACTGGGAAATCATTGTATTATAGGCAAGCATCTTAACCAATGAGCCATCTCTCCAGCCCTCATGGGAGATTTGTATTTTTTCATTTTCTTTATGACCATTATCAGAATGAAAAAAGACATATTTTCACTATATATGATACATAAATACATGCATTTATATGCTTTATCACTAAAATGTGGAATGCATAATAATTACATAATTATTATAACACACACACACACACACACACACACACACACACATATATATATATATATATATATATATATATATATATATATATATATATATATGGTTTCTAATGAGGGTGTCATTCTAATTTTTGTTTTGAATCTCCTATAAAGTTCAGTACAAGAGAGAAATACAGGTATCACTTAAAGAATATTACTGCATGGGTTTCACAATTTGGAAGTCCCTTTAGTGGATCACATTAGACTACTTCTCAGCACTCAGCTTGCTTGCTTGTCTGTACTTCAGCAAGTACTGGAGAAGCAAATAAGCATCATGGTTTTCACTGTTGCATTGATGCTCAGGACTGCTGAGCTATTGGCATGCTATGTGTCTAAGGGGAATAAGCTCTGGAAGGCTTTCTTACTGAAGCAAAAACTAATATTCATTGCATCTTAAAGGGGGTTTGAGATTAGCAATTTTTTATGTCAAAATGTATGGTTAGCCTCCAGGAAAATAACAAAGTTGGTGATTTGTTATGGGGAATCCCATCATGCTTTTACGGCATTCTGCCCTATCGCTTTATAATCTCCTTCTTTGGTACTTAGATTTCCAAAACAGACGATGCCTTCTGGAAATTTTTACTTTGACAACTGTCACAGATCAGCACTATCTAGAAATTCTAATCCTTCACACTCTTTTTACTAGTTATTTTTCTTCACTTAACAGATTAAATGACTTTATGTGTGAGCAGTTAAAAACATTCTGATGTGTTTCTATTCAAAAGTACACTTGGATTTGAGATACTCTGAAAAATTAGATTGGTTTTCAATTATGTGACTCGAGTCGTGGAAATTCTGTTGGCTGTTTTGGACTGGGAGGTGGGGCTATGAAGGCAAGTAGGTTATGAGGGTAAGTAGCTGCCTGTTTCCTTTGTCATATAGCATTTTGATTGGTACCAGGATTGGCAAAGCCAAAAATAAGGTTTTAGTCATCCATGAGAGGACCCTTGCTTTTCATAGTGACTACATGTTTGAAGTCTTAAGGGCCAACCTCCAACCTAACTAGTTGCTGCTGGGGTTCTCATGACAATCATCAGGTTCAATAATATATGGAAAATACAGAATTTATTGACTGTCTGTGGATATGGTATAGTTTTTTTAGATCAATATGATATAAACTAGAACAATCCAACACAAGAGATACAGAGTAGGTGTGGATAGTTCCAAAGCTTCAATTGTCTCCACAGAGATCTTACCTCTTTATTATCAAAGTATGATGTCCCGTGGCTTCTAACGAGTCTATATATTCATAAGCTCACCACAATTGAAAAAATTGTAACTCAAAAATGAAGTTACTGAGGCTGGAGAAATTGCTCAGTGTTTAAGGCACTTGCCTGCAAAACCTATCAACCCAAGTTCAATTCTATAGTACCTACATAAAGCCAGTTATACAAAGTGGCACATGTATCTGGAGTTCACTTGCAGTGGCTGGAGGCCCTGGCATGCCCATACTCTGTCTTTCTGTCTCTGTAGCTTTCTGAAAATAAATAAATAAATAAATATTTTTAAAAATGTATTTACTAAACCTCAATTCCTTAGTTAGTATCTCATTGATGGAACAGAATATCTGACCAGAGCATTTTAGGGAAGGAAAATTTTATTTTAGTTAATAGTCCCAGAGTAGAGGCTGTTATGATGGAGGAAGTATGGGAGAAGCAGAATGCAGATGAGACAGTACACTGTAAGAAAGGGAGGGAGGGAGATATATATATATATATATATATATATAGAGAGAGAGAGAGAGAGAGAGAGAGAGAATCAAAGACAGGCTGTAAAATCTCTAGGATTGTGCCCAGTGACATACGTCCTCCATCAAGGTCTTACCTCCTAAAGGTGCCCACAACCGTAGGAACTAAGAATTAACCTTCGGGGGAATTTTTTCTTTCAAATCATTATATTCACCCACCAAATATTGTAGCATAGCTTAATCCAAGTGCTCCTAATACTTACATTAGCCTGCACTGGGATTAAATCAACTAACACAAGCCAGTTTTACAATGAGGTACTGAGTATCTCATGCAAATGTATTGTATGCTATACTAAAATGGAGAATGGTTGTATGATTATGCTTTCATATCATTATAAACTTGAATCTCATAAATTAAAGTTTTACAAGTTGAAGCCTCTATGTACAGTTTACAGAGCCTCCATGTCCAGATATTTTATTGAGGCTTCCTTTTTTTAGGCATGATTGATTAAAACATTAGCCACTTGGTTAAAATTTATCTCTAGCCTCTCTCTACTTCCTAGAGAAAGGGATATATCACTGGTTCAAAGCCCAAGGCTCAAGACACATAATTTGGTTTTAAGACATGGTCAGCTCCTGTCCTGAGTCAGCTCAATTACCATAAATTATCTGAGAGTTTTTCAGATGTCATTCTGTTAGTATCAACAACCAATGTGTTTCATAGTGAAAAACAAAGACATGCCTATTACTCAAGATATACAAAGGGTTGAAAGATCATGCCATGGTGTAGATGATTGTCCCCCATATGTCCATGTGTTAGAGACTTGCTACTGGGATGTAGTGGAACTTCTCTGAGATGTCCTAAGGGAGGCATGTAAGTCCCTGGGGTCATACCCCTGGCAGGGGTTGTGAAACTCTTGGCCTCCTTCGTTTTTCTTTGTTCCTGACTCATGAGTGTTCCAGTTTGCTTCAAACTCAATTCCTCCATGATTTCTTTTCCATACTATATGCCCAAAATAATGGAGTCACTCAATCTGGAAACATTAAAAAATAAACTTTTGTCTTTATCAATTAATTGCCTCATATATTTCATCACAGTAATATGATGATGACTAATATTCTAGGCCAAGTCAGATACTTAATTGCACAATAGTAAACACATAAATTTAGCAAGTTTTCTATTAAGAGACGAATTCTTAGATTCTTCTATTTGGGCATCTTGGAACTGTATAAGGAAAGTTGGTGACTGTAGTTTATAAAGCGCTTCTCTCTTCATTTTATAATTAACTTATTAGAATAAAGCCTAATAATAACCAAATATTATTCATTGTATAAACTTCCTTTTGAAACAGGAGAGGAATTGACTTTTATGCCAAACCATTATAAATAATAATGATGGGAACAATATATTTTGTTATTTGAATTGTAACCTTAGAAAAAAAAGAAGTCAATGTAGACTGAAAATAAATCAAATACAAAAATATAAGAACTGAGTCTATAACACTAATAAGAGACAACAGAATATAAATATTATGACCCTGTATTTGGCAATAGTTTTCAAATATGGCAACAAAACATAGTCAACAAGAGTAAAAATAGAAAAATCAAACATCTAATACAAAACAGTTGTGTATCAAAGTACATCAAAAGGAAAAAAAAAACAGTGATAGAAAAATTTTCAAAGTAATTCATTTCATATGGGTTACATTTTAACAATAAAAAAGAGCTTCCAGATTTTAATAAAAATCCAATATCAAATAAAGACAAAGGACTTGAATAGAAACTTAAGTAAAGAAAAAGGACTAGAATAGATCTTTCTCCAAGGAAGATTGGCAAATAGACAACAAACACATAGAGAAATACTCAGCATCATTTAATTATGTAGTCTTTCCATGTGGATATAACAAAACTCCTTAGATTATATAATTCATATGCAACATAAAAACATTCAAATATGGACAAGGATGTGGACTGTTGGTGGAAATGCAGATGGTGCAATTGCTATGAAAGACAGTTCCTGAAAACATTGGAACATTAAATATTTAAAATATAATTTATCACATAATTTAGCATTTTCACTTTTACACACACACACACACACACACACACACACACACACACACACACACACATCTAAAGGACCTGAACCAAAGTCTCAAGGAGATATTTGTTCTTTCATGTTCACAGCAGCATTATTCACAATAATCAAAGTGTCCATCTAAGATGAAGGGCTAAGAAAATGTGGTATTGCTGTACTATAAAATGCAGCTAGGTGTGGTGAAACATGTCTGTAATCTCAGTATGTAGAGACTGAGGCAGGATGATTGTGACTTAGAGGCCAGCCTGGTGATTAGTGTGAGACACTGCCTCAAATGCAAACAAACAACCAAAAAGAAAAAAAAGTCCAGACAAAACAAAAGTACAGAATGAAATTCTATTCAGCAAGTAAAATTAATGTAATTCTGATGCAGGGCCTCATATAAACTTTGTGAACACCCTAACTGAAGTAAGCAAGACACAACAGGAAACCGTTAAATGATTACACTTAAAACACATTTTCAGAATAGGCAAAATTTTAGGAATAGAGAATGCAAGAGACTACCAGAGGCAGGGGTAGGGGAAAGTGGGGAGGATTTTGCTCAATGAGTATAGCTTTTCTATTTGGAATGAATATAAATACATTTATAGAATTGGTAGTTGTGGCTTCACTACCTTGTATATGGTCTTCATGCCTTTGAATTAATTAAAGTTTTATATTACATATATTATTGTTTTAAATGGCAGTGTAAAAAAAACAAAATAGAAGAATGTGTCCTTGTTCAAAAAATAAGGCACTAAAATTACATAATAAAATACTTATGAAGTTTGGTAACTACACAGAAAATTCAAGTGGTTTTTAAGGGTAAAAATGTGACATAAGTTATATTATCACATGCTTCCCAGTATTTGAGAAACTGAGTCAGGAGAATTGCTAGTTTGAGATTAGCTTGGGTTA
>PVHP010008211.1:0-53902 GCA_004024765.1 Zapus hudsonius | reverse complement strand
CAACCTTAGTTACTGGGCAAGCCTTTCCCCAAAGGCAAGTGACAATTCCCAGGCGCTTTCTCTTTGGGGAAGCCCATCTCTCAGGTGAGTTAAAGACTGTGGAGAAGGTAAAAGTGTTCCAACTGAGCTCCTCATTCTTCAGCCTCCAGGAGGGGAAAAAGCATTTTTACTAAACATTGCAGATGTAAGTACTCTACATGCTGTGTTTTCCTGAAGCTATGAGATCCAGAGTCTTGACCATCTCGTTTGTTCAGACATGTGACTATATTTATAGTCAAGAAACAAAAGATGTCACTATAGAACAATGTCTCAAGGATGGTCAGAAGTAATCATTCAAACCATTGCAAAATAAGTAGTGATAAGAACACATAATTAGCTCCTTAACTCAGAATTAGAATTTGAGGAAGACAAATTATAGGAGCAGTGAGAAGTAATTTAATACTTTGTCTTTGTACTGTGACGGGAATACATTTTAATCATTAGGGAGACAGCCTGTGTCTTTTTCCTCCTGTGTGCTTTAGATTTTTTTAAACAGTGCTGGGAATTGAACACATTTGCTACTCAAGCTCTCTACCACTGAGATACATCCCTAGACAGAGTCCCCTTGCCTTTATATGAGACAGGGCCTCACGAAGTTGCCCAGGCTAGCCCTGAACTCGCTATGTAGCCAGATGGGCCTTAATTTTGCCATTCTTATGCTTCAGTCTCCCAAGTAGCTGGGGTGTGTCACCACACCTGGATTGAATTGGTGTCATATGTATATTAGGTTATCTAGGAACATTCATACTGTATATTCAAGATCAATACAGAGATGAATGGGTGAAAAATATGACACTTATGTACAATGAAACCTTACTCAGCTACAAACAAAAATGAAATCAGGACATCCACAGGAAAAAGTGGATGGACCTGGAAATCATGTGTTATGTGAAGAGTGCTTCACTCAGAAAGACCAACCCCACCTGTTTTTTCTCATATGCAGAGCTTAGATTTAGATTTGTATATATGTACATGTATATATCTACACATACAAATGCTCACATGCATTTGTGTGCTGGTCATGAAACTAGAAAGGGGACCATGAGAAGGGAGAAGAGATCTTTAGAGGAGAGGGAAGTGGAATGTGACACGAAACAGAAGAGGGACTGTTGTGGAATTAGGGGACCAGTAAGAGTGGGGACAAGGGAGGGCAGTAGGGAAGGGGGATAAACACAAACAAAGTATGTTTGAAAATGCCACAGTGAAATCCATTACTTCGTATGCTAACTTTGAAAGTTCATATAAAAGAGGAATACACAGGGTCAGAGAGATAGCTCAGTTGTTAAGAGCACTCTCTGTGCAAGCATGATGGCCTGAGGAGGCCTGAGAGACCACTTTAGTTCCCTTCCCAGGGCCCAGCTGAGCATGGCCATTCATGTCTGTAACCACTGCCTCCTAAGGGAGCAGAGACCTGAGAATTGTGGGCACTCAGGAAAAAATGGCATGTTCAGGGTCAGTAAGAGACTCTGGCTCAAATAGGAAAGGTCAGAAGAGTGATGGAGCAGGACACCCATGTTCAGCCCTGTCCAGCACAGAGCACTTGGGATGCCACATGGACACATGCACCACACACACTGTCATGGTTTGATCCAGGTGTCCCCCCACAAACAATTGAATGTGTTCTGATAGACTGATCCTCAGCTGATGGCAATTCGGGAATTAGAACCTCACTAGAGCTGTGTTGTTGGGGCGGGCTTATGGGGGTTATAAGCCAGATTCCCCTTGCCAGTATTTGGCACACCTTCCTGCCGCTGTTTGCAGTGCTGTGGCAGAGGTGATGTCCAGCCCTCTGCTCATGCCATCGTTTTCCCTGCGAGGATGGAGTCTCCCCTCCAGTCCATAAGCCTAATAAACCCATTCCTCTACGAGCCGCTTTTGTTTGGGTTCTTTCTGAGCAGCAACTAGAAAGCTGACCACAACACACACACACACACACTCACGCTCCCCGCACATATGCACACATACATACACATTTAGCACAAACATAAATGATGAATATACAAAAACCAATATTAACTATATTTAATTCCTGAAATTAAGAGCTTTTATGAAAAGCTTTTCTAGTTTTCATACCCTAATAATATTTTTTCTCATTTGAAATGTAAGCTTTTATTGTTTTCCTAAGTCATTTGTAGTATTCTCTCCTCTATAAAACCTGATATTTGGAAAATTCAAAAAATATAGATGCTACCCATTTAAACTTTATGAAACAAAAGATTCAAATACTCACTTTTGGTTAGAGAAGCTTCTCTTTTCAGATGGCAGTGACCACAGGGAAGACTCAAAGCTCATCAAAGTGCTGAGAAGTGATTGTGGAATGTTCAGCACTAAGTGAGACATCTCCATCACACCCTTGAAGGCTTAGGAAGAGTGCCTTTCAATACCGTCTTCCAGGCACAAAGTGGCCGTGGCACTCATGACCTCATAAGAGAGGGAGAAAGGATGACATCAAAATTAAAGAGAGGCTAGCTGGAAAGGAGGGATTTCGTGGAGAGGGGATTTGAGAGAAAGGGAAGATGGTGGGAATGATCATGGCATTGTAATGGTAGTTTGCTAATAAAATATACCAAAACATGCCAATGAACCAATAAATTGGAGGTAGCTCTGGATCCTTGTGTTATGACTTTAAAGAATTAAAATCCATAGACCAGAGGGTAAGACTTAGCCTTTATTAGATTGAGAGGAGGAAAGAGAAAAAAGTACAGAGCTCCTGCCATGTGGAAGGCAAGAGGTGTTAGAGAACCCAGTGGGGGAGGAAGGGTCCCTGTTGGGCACTGCTTGTTGGCACTGCTAGTGAGGGCACGGAGAACAGAGGGTTAAGGATGTTTGAGTAGGTGAAACCCCGATAATTTCATAGGTGTTTCCCAGCTCTGTCAACCCTGACTCCCAACCCCCATGGGCTAGCAACAGGAACCAGCATTCCCATCTCAGCATGACTGGCATTGGGTATCAGACAAACTTCCTGTACCCATCCCCACAGACCGTGGCTAGAATCATGTATTTCCCGCCACTCAGGCCCCCAAATGAGGTATTCTCAGGTTGTCCATACTCACCTATCCCAGTGCAGGCCGCTAACTCACCACCCCAACCAACCAATGCCCTTTTCTCTTCCCTATTCCCCATCCCCTTGACCCCCTTTTTTCCTATAAATGTAAGCTCTCCCAATTGAATAAAAGAACCACGTGAATACACTATACACATCTGTTCGTGTATGTGTCTCGCTGGACCACCTGCGTCGGACCCCAGCCCCCAGCTCTGTGGAACCGCCCTGAGACAGCTGAGCAGCGACCAGGTCCCCTCTCCCATCTCAGCTGAGATGAGGGGGACACCAGAGCAGGGACCTGGAAGTTCAGGAGAGGTGAAGAGCCAGAAAGAGCCCATGCCCACCTGGTAAGCATCTATTTATAATGTCATTGTGGTGGGCTTACCCTCAGGCTCACGTGAGTGTGAGAGAGCTGGGTGGTCTTGACTCAGGGGCTGGCTCAGGAAGAGATCAACATACCTGAGTAGGGGCTGAGTAGGGAGAGCTGATTGGATCAGACACTGAATTTCAGTTCTGCTGAAGCAGCCAGGGAGTATAACAGCTTTTTCTTTTCCTCTTTGGGGCCCTTTCCTGATTGGCTACTTGAAAATAAAACTATCTGACTAGTTCTGTCTTGCTGTATTGTCTCTATGTATGGAAGTTGTCAAATCCCAGGAAGGCAGAGGTAGAAACTGTGAGTTGAAGGCAACTTTGAGACGACATAGTGAATTCCAGGTCAGCCTGGGCTTGAACAAGACCCTACCTCAAAAAAAAAAAAAAAAAAACTTCGGCAAGGTCAAATGTTACAGAGATATACAATTAAAGTATTACTCTCCCCTCTCCTCACACGCCTCAGAAACTTAATGTCAACATTTCAGTGTACGATATATCTCCCACACCAAACAAATATGCACATATGCCATTATGCAACACAAATATGTCATTGGAAAGGTTTAGTTTTATCAAGTCAGAATCAAATCATCCAGGTTTGGGATTATTAGAATTCTTTTGCTTACGAGTAACAGAAACAGAAAGGTGGTTAAGTAAAGGGGGTGTATCCATTGACACACTCCAGAAGGCTAGAAGAACTGTCAGTCCATATCTAGCTTGGTTTGTTACAGCTCTACTTTGCTTGGTGTGGGTCCGTTCTTATGCAAACCTCCCTTTGGTGCCTCTCTTTGTGCTTCCAACCCAGGAGGAAAGAGCAAGCACCTCGCCAACAATGGGAGCCACAGAAGCTCAGGGACTTGCACACATTTCCTCTTTCTGAATCAAATGCTCACCCCCAAACCAATGCCTATGGCCAGAGAAATGCCCAGACTGGTGCCACCAGCATTAAGTTACAGGCACAGAAATGGAAAACCAGCTTCCAAAATAAAACCCAGATAGCAGCCAGACAAGTTAACAAAGCCTGGCCTAGCTAAACAGCACACATCTCCATACACTCTGCATTATGCTTTCTTCACTTACCACTATGTATCCTGGACTCTGGGTCCACAGGTAGCTTAGGGAGTTGCAGCATGCATCAACTCCCTGTTCACCCACGGGGGCTGGGTGAGCAGAGGCTTGGAATAGCCGTGAGCCGAACGAGAGATGAGACCCTCGAGAGAACGCGGCAGTGGGCAATTCTCATTTTATTAGATAGATAGCAGTTTATATAGAGAAAAGTCAGAGGTAGAAGCATAGGAAGCAAGATCTGTGGGCATCTCATGAGTTTGATTGGTAGGGGCCAGTATCCTAATTTACATAGATAAATTGAGGGGGCTACGTGACTCTATACATGGATAGAATGGTGATGTTAGCAGAGGAAATGAAACCTTGTTGTTTAGGTTTGTTTATTTGCAGTTGGATTAAGTTAGGCTTTAAACTGCTTATCTTATTGGAGCTGTGTCCTGTCTGGGGCTGGAGTTTTCAGGATTGCTAAGATTTACAGGGGCCTTCAAATTTTGCCTCAACTTCCTTATCAGAAGGAGACAGTCCCAGAAGCCTGCCAGACTCAGCAGAACCCTACTTCCTCCATGCCCCATTAGCAGGGTACCACACTGGACATTCTTCCATACAAAATATTCAAGGTAAATATAATGCAAGAGATGAGAAAAAAAAAACCTAATTTTTGTAAATACCCACAAATATACCATTTCATTAATGATGAATGTTCAGTTTTGTCTCCCCTGTAGCGGGGTGAGCTGAGGATTAGAATTTAGATAATGCCCAGCAAAAATTCCAATGCACTCCAAGATTTAAGGAGTACCCTAATTCTTGTCTACAACGTTAAAGAATTAAAATCATAGACAACAAAATATTAAGGTATAGCGGGAGACTTTATTATTTAAGGGAACATGGGGAGTTACAGAGTCCTCCAGCCACCAGTGTGGGGAGAACACCTGGAGAGTTTTAACAGGATTTATGCTGTTCAGCTAAACAAGCAGAAAAAGGAAAGATCATGTGTTGCAGTCAGCATTCTAGTTGCTGCGCAAGAAGAATCCAAGCAAAAGCGGCTTATGGAGGAATGGGTTTATTTGGCTTATGGACTCAAGGGGAGACTCCATCCTGGCAGGGAAAAACGATGGCATGAGCAGAGGGGTGGACAGCACCTCTGCCACAGCACTGCAAACAGCGGCAGGAAGGTGTGCCAAACACTAGCAAGGGGAAGCTGGCTTATAACCCCATAAGCCCGCCCCCAACAACACAGCTTCATCGAGGTTGTAAAACCCAAACTGCCATCAGCTGAGGATCGATCTATCAGAACACATTCATTTGTTTGTGGGGGATGCCTGGATCAAACCATGACATCATGAGAAGGAAAGGTTCAGGTGGAAGAGAAATCCAGCCCCTCACCACAGCCATTAGGTGTGGGGCTGGGGAGACCTTACCAGTCCCTAGAGAGTCAGACGTCCTTCTTCTAGGCCGTGTGTGTGTGTGTGTGTGTGTGTGTGTGTGTGTGTGTGTGTGTAAGAGACAGAATTATCTGGTCAGTGAGTATTTCCTGCCTTAGATGAGCAGGGAGACAGGTGGGTGGTTCATACCTAACCAATCAGTTTTAGCGCCTAAGTTTGAGCTCTAGCTAGACACTTCCCACTCAAGGGGAGGGAGTCTATGGAGCCTGCCTGAAACTGTCACACCCTGACTACCTGCAGAGTTTTACACCATAAACAGTACGGTAAGAACCATTTTTATTTATTTATTTGCAGGTGTGCACGTACATGTGAACACTACAGGGTTTCTTGCTGCTGCATGTGGATGTCAGGTGCTTATACCACTTTTTTCATCTGTCATTATGTGGGCACTAGGAATCAAACTCGGACCTGCAGGCTTTGCAAGCAAGTGCCTTTAACTGCTGACATGCCCTCTGCTTTTTCCACACGAGTGCTGGGAATTGAAATAAGTTCCCATGCTTTCACAGCAAGCGCTCTACCCACTGAGTCATCTTCCTGGCCTCGAAAAAACAATCTTGTATTGCATTTTTTCCTGCAATATAGATTCTAAAATGTGGGAATGCAAAATCAAAGGTCAGATATGTTTATACTTAATATTTTTGCATTGGTTTATATTTCAAATCTGTTGGCCTCCCATCAAATATGAAATGAGAATATGAGTTTCCCTTCTTAACATTCTGTATGCTAGTGCAACTGCTTCAAGTTGTGCAATCTCAAGGGTGGATCATAGCATCATATTCATAAAGCTAAAGAATGAGAAACCTGCTAGTCTGAAAAGCATCTTAAATCTGTATGTATAAAACGATAACTCTTAAAAACGAGAAATCCAGAATCACGATGGAAGAGGATATTTGATACAAATATGCCAAGTGAAGGTACTGTTGTGGTCTGAGGCTGACCACCCCTTAGAAGGACAGAGGACACATGCAATAATGCAAGTCACACACAAGGTTTATTTCCAGCCAGCTGGGGTACATGACCTGCCCGGCGTAGCGGGAGTCATGCACCCCGGCTGCAGGTTTTTTCCCAACATATAAACAGTTTGAGCCAGTGGGCTCCTATCATAGCGAATCACAGCACATGGCAGGAAATTCATAAAATATTCTTTTAAAATGATTTGTGCAGCTAGTGGCAGGAACACATTCTGCCCAGGTGATTGGCCAGTGCATAGGGGTTGGGGTACCCTAAAGTGGTTGGTTCCCGATTGCTTCACCTGTGAATTTTGAGTCATAAACCTATATATCCTGACTGGTCACTTATTACCTGTCTGATGGCATTCTTTGGCCTGAGACCTTCTGGCAACATCCTGGTGGTCACATATGCATTCCAAGAGCCTAATCTCTCCCAGAATGGAGTTTCCTTTACATTCTGGGAATTTAATCTTTAGCAAACATCTTATCTTTAGCGCATACACCTGGACAGTGCCCTCCTGTCCCTCCATCCTACGTTTATCAGAGATGAGTCAGTTTAGTTCCTTGTTCCCAGAAGAGGCCTGGATTGAGGGGGGGGGACTGCCTTTGCAGTCGAATATTCTCATTAAAGCCCCTAATTAGGATACCTGCTTAGTTGGCCTTGTCACTATGGGCCTGTGATGAGCCAGAGCATTATGGCATTCAAGCCAAGAGAGCGTGGTTCCTCTGTGCAGGTAACAAGAACCGCTCCTGAAACTTTCCCTAGGACAGTGCTCCTGCACCGCAGCTGCTCTACCAGAGTGAATCCTCGCTGCCTTGACTCCTCCAGGTCACTAGCTCACCACTCACAGAGCCCGAAGAGGCTCTGATGTTCAAGCAGACGGCATGCCTGTGGCCTTGTGGGGAAGTGGCCTGGAACTGTTCCTATCTGGCACTGAGTTTCTATGTTGGAAGACATCTCTGCCCAGTTTGCTCCTTGTCTTTCAGAATTTACATTTTGAGGGGCTGGGGAGATGACTCAATGGGTAAAGTGTAGATCCATATTGTAGTCAGCCACACGCCGCTGCAATGAATCTTCAAACCAGGCACTGTTTATGGGAGGAAAGTATTTATTTAAACTACAGATTGTGGGGAAGTTCCTTAACAGTGAAAGAGGCTGGCCTTCTTTCACAGGTCCAAGCAGAGAGAAAAACCCATCACCTACAACACACACACAGGACAAGGAACAGGCAGGGGGGGCCAAAGAGAATTTCTTCTCCTTTATATAGGCTTAGGGTGCGGTGTTGCAACCCTATCCCAGACTTAATGGCTTCCTGAGTCTCTGGAATTTCCTTCCTGCACTGCCCACACAGGAAAGGATGTTTACTTCTAGCTTCTTTGAGCCTCTTTACATCCTATCACCTACTGAGAGGCTACCTTCCTGTGAACATCCTCAGAGACTCACCCAAGATAATTAAAAAGATTAAGTTGACAACAAAACCTAACCATCACAATCCACAATACCCACTTACAAGCTAGCAGAGCACTGTGAGCCTGAGGTCCCAGCACTGGGACAGGGGAGTGGAGACAATACAATCCCTAGAGCTGACTAGTCAGTGAGCTCTATGTTTGACATAAGACCCTATCTTATGAAGGAAAGTGACTAAGGAGGATACCTGGCATTGACCCCTGACCTTTACACACATATGCACACATACCCTCAACTCACGTGCATCCCCATATATGCATACATGTATGCACATCAAATATATATAAATATTATTACGTTATAATAAAATATAATAAAAAGAAAATATAATAAATATATAAAATATATAATATATAATGGTATTATCTTGTAAAAAAATATAATAAATAATTGAAATACAAAAACTGACATTTTAAGTTACAAACCATTTAGTTTTTCTTCTAGTCTCTTTGTTAGTTTTTAAAAAATAGTTGTTACTTTCCCAAATAGACCACATGCTCCATGTGATCAAGAACTAGGTTCTTTTTAGGATCTCCTTAGTGCTGAGAAGCTCCGATGCTCGATTCCTTGAGCTGTGGGTGTTATTATCATGTGCTCTTGTGATGGAGGATGTATGTACATAGAAATTTTTACTTGGTGTGGTTTAGGAACTAAGGAAATAATAAATCAAAGATTGGCTTTCCATTGTTCCCTTTTCAGTAATATATTAATGAACACAATTGAAGTAAAGTAAGGAGAGGTCAAAGAATTAAATGACTAGATTTTTCTCCTGTTGTTTCTGTTCTTCACAGAAACTCATTAAATATATACACAAAGTGAGATTAAAATATTTGTCTTTCAGGGCTGGAGAGATGGCTCAGGGCTTAAAGCACTTGCCTGCAAAGCCCATGGACCTTGGTCCAGTTCCCTAGTACCCAATCCATGTAAAGCCAGCTGCACAAAGTGGTATATGCATCTGGTTTGTTTGCAGCAGCTAGAGAACCTGGCACACCCATATTCTCTCTTTCTCTCTCTCTCTCTTTCTCATTGCATATAAAAAAATTAAAAAGTTTAAAAATGTCTTTCAAAAAATAAGACCATAGGGATTCCTCTTAAAAGATTTTAAATTACTTGAGGAAAAAATCAACTAAATAAAAGCATGGTTCTTACTTTTAGAGCCCAAGAATGTTAAGAAGGGTCTAATTTATGAGATATCTATTTGTTGGGCTATCTTTTGTATTTTGATTTATTTTTAAATTAATTTCTTCACTTCTTACCCAATTTACAATATGATTAATAGAATTGATTATTAGAAGCAACACATTTCTTCCGAAGTGTGCCTTACTCTGTTTAGTCCAAATTCAATGCTCTTTGGGTGAACTGATTCTATTCTTTGCGATTGTCATTCTTACTCTATTAACTATTCAGTCAGTCTAGCTATAAGAAAGTGCTTTAGAGACCAAGCTTATATAACCCCCTCATTATTTATACACCAGCACCGGAAAGGTCTTATGTTGAACATCCATCCGGAGTTAAATCGCAGCTAGCTCAAATAGCTTGGAAATTTGGGCAAAGCAGAATGTCATGGATTGGGTGTCCAGTTGACAGGCAGCTTAAGGTCAGTCAGTTAAAGGAACAATGACTGACCCTGTGTCTCCAGGGATCTAAGGAAAAAGAAGGTAAGTGCCTACAATGGTAAGCACAGTGACTGACGGGAAGTTGAATTGTTTGATTGGTGCCACAGAAGAGAGTGATGTTCCCAGTCCTTCATATTTCCTTGTATCCGTCCTCTTTGCAATGGGACTGCACTTCCTCTCCATCTTCATGGTCTTTTCATTGGGCCTGGCCACGTGACTTGCTTTGATCAACAGCACAAGGCAGAAATGAAGATGTGCCAGGTCCAAAATCAGGCCACAGAAGCCCAGGTGCTAGATATGTATTTTATCATCATGTGCCCTGGATTTTTGGATGGTGTTTGCTCATAGGAGTTTCAAGTTAATATGATCTGCTTGTATTAAAATTATATTTATTAGTTCTTATTGGAATGAATTGGATTAAGTTAAAAAAAGATGAGCCTGGTGGTGCAGGTCTGTAATCCCAGCTATGAGGGAAGCTAAAGTTCAAAGCCTGCCTGAGCAATTTAGTAGAGATGTAGCTCAGAGGTTCAATACCCAGTACTTAAGGAACAAAGAAAGGAGAGGGAAGGAGGAAGAAGGGAAATTTATATATCAGTAAGATAGTGGGTAGGCCATTGATCCCTCAAGCTTCATCAATATCAGTTTTGACAACTACCCTTGGACAAAGGTACTACTAAAAAAAAATCAGCCCACACCTGTCAGGATGATGCTAGAGTTGGATCTGGGATGTCCCCTATGTGAGGCTTAGTCCCCAGCTTGGTACTATTGAAAGGTGGTGGAAACTAAGAAGTGGGTCTTCTGGTTATTATGGGTGGGTGCTTCACCTTCCTTTCCCCTCTGTCTTTCTGAAGGACAGCGCACCATATGCTGCAGCCATGATGCTGTCTCACCACAAGCCCAAAGGCAATAGGGCCAGTTGATCATGGACTGAAAACCTCCAAACCTGTGAAGCAAAATAAACCTTTCTCAGGCAATTTGTTATAGTAATGAAAAACTGACAGATGGCTATTACCAAAGAGAAGCATCTTCTGGCAAGCATGTGGAAAAGAGGAACTTCTGTGTATTGCTGTAGGGTAAACAATCTGGCGCAGTCATGCAGGTGTTCTCAAAAGCATAAACATAGACCTTCCATAGGATCCATCCACCCTACCTCTGGGTATATAAAATCAGTATCTCAAAAAGATATCTGTCTTCTCATGCTCATCCCAGAATTATTCACTATAGCCAACATATGGAGAAAATTTAAGTGTCCACTGACAAGAAACCGTGTAAGCACTTGCAAGGGAATATCAAAAAGGAAGGTAATCTCATTCTTTTTGACAACATGAATGAACCTAGAACATTATGCTAAATGAAATATCCCAAACAATCAAAAAGACAAGTACTGTCTGATCAGATCATACTTTCTGTGGACATTAAAAGAGTAGACATCACAGAAATAGAGAACAGTAGTTAATAGGGGCCAGAGGTAGGGAAAATGGGGAGATGTTCAAAAGGTATTAATTTCTAATGATAAGTCCTAGAGACCAAATATGTAGCACAATGGCTGTGGTTACTACCTTATTACATACTTAAACTTTACTAGGAGTAAATCCTAAGTGTTATCACATGTATGCAAATGAGCATTGAGGTAGTTTGAATGTGATAGTTTGTATGTCCCCATAGACTTGGGTATTTTTGACTAAACTTCCTACTAGAGCTCCAGGCAGGCAGATTCCTGCTAGAGGGCACATGCCACTGGGGGATCTGATTCTAGCCCAAAGGTGTGGAGGTGGTAGAGGTCTCACTGATATCCTCCATCAGCTCATCAGCCTTCACATTCATAGCCACACCTTTCGATGAGATGCAAAGAAATAAAGAACACCATCCACAACACCATTTATTACTGCAACAAAAGCTGTCCTATGGGGCTGAGAAGATGGCTTAGTATTTAAAGGCATTTGCTTGCCAAGCTTGCCTGCTGAGTTCAATTCCCCACTTGAAGGCCAGACTCATTTGCAACAACAAGTTTCAAAAGACGTGAAGCACAGACAACTTCTCTGTTTTCTACATGGGCAGTGTAAACACACACACACACACACACACACACACACACACACACACACACACAAACACAGCTCAACCCCTGTCTTTCCACAGCCTGAAGTCTAAGGGATTGCAGAGTAGCCACAGATTTAGATAAAGGCAGGTTAGTGGCCGTGGCTCCCTGTGGGGCAACTACTGTGTGACTCAGTTTCTTCATTTTTGAAATGAGGATAACATACACCATGTGAGGGATGTGATGATGGAGTAAATTCACATGTGCGTAAAGCACTTAGAACGTGTGTGTATAATCCGTGTGGCCCAGTTGCTTTTGTCCTAGCTGGACGTCCACTCCATTCTCGAACAGGGATGAGGATGAGGATGCTCACTGCAAGTCTGATGGTTGGATGCGTCTGAAGGGGAGTGAGTATACTCTACAGAATACCAGGGATCAGCTACACATGTACATATGAGTGCAATGAGTGTAGCTGGACCTTGAACCCCACAGTGGAATACAACCCATAACACTAGACTGAAGTATATATACTGCACAATATTAAACATGAAACTCTAAAACATCGAACAACACCTTACTGTGATAATATATGCCACCATCTAAGGACATGTATCTCTACCTCATGTGGATGTGCAAGGATAATAAATTGAAACCAGGATGACTGGGGGCAATATCTATGAAAGAAAGGGAAACAACAGTGAACTTGCATGGGTGTGACTAACAGGGCTTTTCACAAGAAAATAGAGAATGGCAGGCCTTTGAGGAGACAACGTGTAGGCTGAAGTGTGAACTGTAAATCCAGCCATGTGATAATCTGGGGATGAGCCTTCTGGGGAAAGGAACAGCATGTGCTCAGATGCTCCAACAGAAACATGACAGGCTTAAGGAGCAGAAAGAAAGACACCTGTGGCACAGAGAAAACAGAGATGAGTTCTAAATTTTAAAATGACTCAGGAAGCCTTCTCTCCCGTGCTACATCTTCACATATGGTTAAAGATAATTAGCTTCAAGGAACTGGCAATTCCCAATGAGAAGGAGGGTCTCTCTGGGCTTAGTAACAGAGAAGTGAGGTGTGAGCTCCAGGCAGCCTGACAAGCTGAGTACAGGATTTCCACCACCTAGGAGGTGGGCACTTCAGTGTATAAGGACCATAACACTGAGTCCATGCTCCAGAGTAGCCCACACAGCAGGGCTTCTGTCCTGCCCTGGTGCTGTCTGCCACTCTGCCCAGCCTACTTGGGCTCCTTGTTGGGACACATTTCCTACCTCTGCCACTGGGATCTGGTCTTCTGCCCTCCTTCCAAACCTTCCCAGAGATTAGGCATTTCTTGTTTTTGTTTGTTTGTGTCAAAACTACAAACTTCAGGTCTTTGTTCTGTCCTGGGATGTTGGCCTCTCCTCACTGCCAAGCCCAGACCTGCTCCTTCTAAACAGAAACATAAAGCAATGATATCCCGTTTTCCATCCTGGAGTTCTTGGAGAAGAAGATCCTAGTCTATCTTGATTTTCATCTGGCCTCATGCTTAGAAAAACATCAGACTTGAGGGGAGAGTATTTGACTAAAGAAACATGCCAGAGCAAGTTGCCCCACCAAATAAGTGCAGTTAGTCTACATTCTATACAGAAGCAGTGTGCCCACCAAATGAGGGCAGTTATTTCATATTCTCATACACAAGCAAGGTGTCCTGTCAAGTGAGTACAGTTAGAACACATACACTTAAAACAATGAAAAAGTTGTATGCTACTGTTTGTGCCAAAACCTCCAACTTTTCGGGATAACAAACATAAAGGCAGCTTTGGTCACAAAGAATGACTTTTCCTCACTGACTAATATGGGTCACAATCATATTGATTGAACATTAAGTATGAAAGTGGCTTATGTTATTTAAAACCCACAACCACCTTGCAATGTGTTACTACTCCATCCTTCTCTAGAAGAAGAGAAAACTAAAACCCGAAGAAGCTCAATGATTTTCAAATTATGGTTTGAGCTGGATTTCTAATCCTAGTCAATTTTACAAAAAAAAAAAAAGGGTTAAAGTTTTGCCTGAAATTGCCTTTTCTCCTCTAAACATCATATTTTTGGTCTTGGAAGTCAATCATGGGATCCACATACAGTCTCCCAGTGTATGGCTTGGTTGGCAGTGGAGCATGTGTACCACAGGGGCCACATAATATTACAATGGAGCTGAAAACTTCATTCCCTGATGACATCATAGCCAACGTCACATCATTCTCACAAGCTTGTAGGTAAAACAGAGTAAGGAAATAACTGGGGAGACTTCCAGTCAAGATGGCAGCCTAACAGCTACGCCAAAGCAACCTAGGGGTAGGGGTGGGAGTGGGGGAAGAAAAACTGCCCAATACACTCCTTTGCTGAAAAGTGAAGTTGTGTAAGGAATTAGTAACCCCAGAAGAGAAGCAGGAGAGACCTGGAGCTTCAGGCAACCACACAACCAGCCAGAATCAGCTCCAGCTGTGGCTCCAGCTGTGGCCAGGGGTCATCTGGGAAGAGTTAACAAGCCCACCACTACCTGAGTCAGCATGGGCCCCCAAAACATTACAGCCCATTGCCAAGGCTCTTGGTTGCCCACTGTTGTTTTTAATAAAAGAGAAGGAGTCCTGAAGTCTGCGCTGGCGTTCCCGGGCCACTCAGGTAGGGCAGGAGCGCCCGGGGAGGCAGGGTGGTTTCAAACCTGTTCAAACATCATTAACCCTTTGTCCTCCGTGTCCCATTTAGCAATACCAATAGCCCACCAGAATGAGATGTAAGACCCTACTGCTGAAGACCTCACATGTTTGGGTCACTGGGAAATAAAGCTGGAACTGAGCTGGAAACCTCCTCTTTCTCAACTAGCTGACAGAGGCTGGAAAAAGTGATGGCTGAAAGAGAACTCCTAGGGGAGATTGCTCTTGTCTTGCTAAATGCATATATTATACCCACCAAACTGACTTTAAGCACTTTTAAAAATGTGTATACCCATATATTAACGATATTCTCACTCTTGGCCTGGGAAGCTTCTCTTTTCAGATGGCTGTGACCTTTGGGATAACTCAAAAGTCACCAGAGTGCTGAGAAGAAGTGACAGTGGAGTGTTAAGCACCGAAATGTCTCTATCACACCTTCCAAGGCTCAGGGCCCATTGGGGAAAAGAAAGATTGTAAGAGCCAAAGGAATTGCAGGATTATTTACAATGCAAAATTCCAGACACAAAATGGCCTTGATATTCATGACCTCACATTGCCTGACACTACCTTCACAAGACATTCATAATAGGAGGAAAAGATGATGACATAGAAACAAAATAAAGACTAATTGAGAGGGTAATGATGGAGGGTGAATTTGAGAGGCAAAAGTTGGGGGGAGGGAATTATCATGGTTTATTGTCTATAATTATGGAAGCTGTCAATAAATTTTTTTTTAAAAAAAAGGAAACTTGGCAACCAAGACTAGGGAGATGGCTCAGTGGTCAAAGTCACTTGCTTGCAAAACCTGCCCACCTTGGGTTCAATTCTCCAGCACCCTTGTAAAGGTGAATCGAAAGTGGTGCACGCATCTGTGATCCCAATGCACCTCTAGTCTTGGGAGGGGGAGCCACAAGAACCTAAAGCTCTGATGTTCCTTTGTAGACTGGCAGTTCATTTGCAGCAGGAATCCACCCTCTTTCAAAGAAGGTGGAGCTTAGACAACTTGAGGTTGTCTCTGAACTCTGCCATGTACTGTGGTGCCTGAATCCATACATGTATATACTCACACATAAAGATGGTAAAGAATTTTTGTTTGTTTTTGGAGTTAGGGTTTTGCTCTAGTCCAGGCTGATGTGTAATTCACTATGTAGTCCCTGGGTGGACTTGAACTCAAGGCAATCCTCTTACCTCTGCCTCCCAAGTACTAGGATTAAAGGTGTGTCACCATACCTATTAAGGGAACTTTTAAAAACCTACTATAGTGCCAGTTGAGTGAAAGTATAGCAAATACAATTATGTCAAGTGTCTAATACTTCATAATAAGAATAAATGACTCAGTAGTTTATGCATTTACTATACTTTTTATCTTTATTTCCTTGTGGTGCTGGGGATCAAATGCAATGCTTGTACATCCTAACTGTGGTATTTTGAATGGATGTCCCCCAATAGATTCAGGAGTTTTGTTAAAGCTTGTAACTTGAAGGAGGAGTCATCTTGGAGGATCCTGGAGTCCAGCCCTAAGGTGTTTCTTGAGGCGGATCTGGAATTGCAGCTGTAGGTATGCAGACAGCATTCTGAGCTCTACCTCAAGTTCCTGTGGTCTGGCTGCTTGAGGATGCTTGGTTTTGGAGTTGCTAGTGGTGGCTTTTTCTCTCTTTGCATGGATCTATAAGCTTCAAATAAGTCCCTTCTTCCTCCCATAAACTGTGCCTGGTTTGGAGGTTCATCCCAGCAGTGTGAGCTGCCTACAACACTAAACATGTGCTCTGCTACTAAGCTATATCTCCAGCCCCTTATCATTGCTTTACAGTTACTCCTACTTATAAAAAAGAAAGAAAGAAAGAAAGAAAGAAAGAAAGAAAGAAAGAAAGAAAGAAAGAAAGAAAGAAAAGCTTAGTAGACAACCATTGCTGTGTTAGGCTCATAGTAACCACATGTATCTCATATTTACCATGACTCTTTAAAAAAAAATATTTTCAAGGGGAGGGAGGGGAATGGATGATCCTCCAGCCACTGCAAATGAACTCCAGATGTATGCACCACTTTGTGTATCTGGGGAATTGACCCCAGGTCCTTAGGCTTTGCAGGTAAGTGCTTGACCACTGAGCCATCTCTCAGGCTCCCTACCGTGACTCTTTAAGTGACTGACCTATACTATGTAGGTATGCGTAAAGACACTATAAATAGCCATCTTATCACACAGCAGTGAAATCAGCTAACAATGCATTCCTCAAATGCGGCCCCTATCATTAAGCAACACATAATTAAAAGGTTTTTTTTAAGGGAATTCAAAGCTTTTCACAACATCATAATCATTTAAAATATAATGTTTCCAGAGCAAGTTGCAAATGAACAGCAGAGAAAGAATAGAAGTGAAATGTTACAGCCAGAGACTATTGAGAGCATGTTTGTTTTAATTCTAGTTTCCAGACTTTCAATTCCCATTTACTCTATTTTTAGTCTTTGTGCTAATGGTTTAATTACTTTTTATGACCACAAAACCATGTCTGAGTACTGTGACAATTTTGCTGCAGTAAACATTTTCTTTGTCTGAGTCTGGGTTTCCCAGAAATTGTAGTCTGAGGCAGATTTTATCTTCTAAAGCTTTACTAGAAGGGTGAGGACTCAAGGCAGCAAAAGAGAAGGAAGATGGAGCAGTGAGGCAGAGGGAAGGGAGGCAAAGAGAGGCCATTATTACTGAGCTGGCCTCGGCTTAGAAAGCGCACCTGCTTGCTTGATCATGGGGAAGTTTGCAGACAGGTTACATAGAACAATTTCTCAGAAGAGTCCTCAGTTATTCCACGGGTTCTCCCTCATCCTCTGCCTCACCATGGATCAAATTCATTTCAAGGAGAATTGACTTCTGAACTTGTGGGCTGCAGAGGGGATCAGCCAGGTCACTGCCCACAGTGAGTCTCTAAGAGATCACAGAGGGAGTCATGAGCGGGCACAGAAGACGACATTCCCTCACTGCCTGCAGCCTGCAGCTTCTTGTGCTTGGTCAAGTTGGTGGGCCTTCCGCGGCCCCATTAAATATGGTTTCTTTCCTTTTTTTCTTTTTGGTTTTTCAAGGTAGGGTCTTGCTTTACTGGCCTCAAACACACAGGGATGCCACTACCTCTGCCTCCCAAGTGCTGGGATTAAGGGTGTGTGCCACCATGCCTGGCCCCATCACAACTTGCAACTGCTATAGCTGTTACTCTCATTTCTGGGACAAAATACCTGACCTGAAGCAGTTTATGGAAGGAAAGGGTTTACCTCGGTTCACAGTTTTGAGGGGAAGTCGATCTTGGCCAGGAAGGCATGCCAGGAGCAGTGGGCATCAGTCTTCATGGCAGCAGGAAGGAAGTAGAGATGCCAAAGCACCTGCATGGGGCAGGACTATAACACCTCACACAGACCCCAGGGACATCTCCCCTCTACTGAAGCTACACCCACTCCAGGCGCCACAAGCAGCACCACCCCCTGGGGGCTAAGGATTCCAACACCCCAGCCTGTTGGGGACATTTTACATTAACCACCCACCTAGGCTCTGGTGGGACCTTGAGCGTGGGTGATAACAGGGGCAGCTGACCATGGCCCAGCGGGCTGAGAAGGGAGAACCGTGCAACAGCATGGCTTCTGTAGTGAGGGAGTCCTCAGAGCTTCTGTTGCAATTCCAAAACCACCTCTCACAAGTTCAGGGGGTATTTGCCTGCAGGGTCCCCAAAGGACCAAGTAGAGCCAATGAATTCAACCGTCCACATTCTCACATGTGTCTGGTCCCCTGATCGTGCGTTTGGAAGTGTGAGGTCTGATCTCTGGAAATGTCCATCTTCAGCTTCACCAGCTTTTGTCAGATCGCACACCTCAGTAATCACTCCGAGTTGCTAGTTACTGACTCCAGCAGATCCTTTTCGTTTCTTACAAGCCACATCTAAAATTGATCTGATGAATTTATATCATCCATTACCCAACTAGTACCATCACAGTGGCCTTTATTAAACTAATAATGGCCCATCAAATTCACAAGGAAACCTAAAGTGGAAATTAAAAGCTATCTATGAGGTATTTTAATTTGAGAGAAACCACTTAAATTCACATTAATTTTAAAGCAACAATGTCTGTTTGTTTCCAGGAGAGGACACAAATTCATTTTCTGTTTCTGATTGAAGCTCTTCATCACCCTCCCTAACCTCACCACATTCCCAAGCACACAATCTAACACACCCTAGCTCCGACTTTGTATTTGTTAATAGATAAACAGCCCATGCCCTCATTCCAGAGCCTATGCAACCTTGGGCAAACTCCATGCCCTGCTCAAGTCTGGAGTGTTCAGTGGACTTTGTGACGTTCCCATTCAAGCCTGTGACTACCAGAACTACACACACATGCCTCAACTTATAGTTTCAATATTATTTTCCTCATTTCCTATGGTATTGGTATTCCCAAAGTAGTGATAGGTGTCCCCAGGAATAAGGAGTGTGTTATCTATAGAAGTTTCTTTAAAACAGTAATAAAGAAGACTAAAAGTTGGTCTGCTTCTAATATTGTCATACACTAATAATTCTACATAATGTCCACTACTCATCTCCTTCAAATTTTTCTGTTGTAGTCAGCTTTCTAGTTGCTGCGCAGAAAGAACCTGAGCAAAAGTGGATTGTGGAGGAATGGGTTTGTTAGGCTTACGGACTTGAGGGGAGACTCCATCCTGGCAGGGAAAACAATGGCATGAGCAGAGGGGTGGACATCACCTCCGCCACAACACTGCAAACAGCGGCAGGAAGGTGTGCCAAATACTGGCAAGGGGAAGCTGGTTTATAACCCCATAAACCCGCCCCCAACAACACAGCTCTAGTGAGGTTCTAGTACCCAAACTGCCATCAGCTGAGGATCAGTCATTCAGAACACATTCATTTGTTTGTGGGGAGACCTGGATCAAACCATGACAGCTTCTTTGGCCTAAGCTCTAAAAAATTCTGTAGTGGTCATAATTTTATAATAAATGCAGTAATGGCTTAATACTACTAGTCTTTTGATAAACATGAGCTCCATGCACATCAACTCAGGGGAGACCTTACACCAAAGGACTCATCTACACGCACTGCTTGAGAACTGTGTTCCTCATAGTTCAGAACTGTTCTCACAGAGCTTGCTCTGGGCCACTTCCATCATCAGCTCATGTGGAACTTGGACACTAGATTTGAAATTAATCCTGGGAGCACAGTGGCTGTGGCAGAACTGAAGCTACTTCAGTCTTTTTCATCAACTTGATTCACTCACAAAGCTTACTTGGAGTGTTTGCCTATCATTAAAATTTAAAATAGCAAAACAGCATAAACTGCAAGGTGAGATATTTTTTCTTGATAAGTGCACAAGTTTTAATTAGGACACAATGGCATCTTTAGGAATTGACGTTGGTTTCTATTAAAAGTAACTGCTAATAAACTGGAAAGCTTTTAGTCATTTCGGTAGCATACTAATATGAAGGCATATGCATTTTCTCCTTTTCAACCATAGTAATGTAATTAAGTATAATCAATCAATTTTCCTCTTTAGATACTATAGCAATTTTATTACCTTATTTTTATTAGCATATAATGTTCAGTTATTATTCTTTACATCATTCCATGATTATTACTGAAAATGGTGTTTTAAAGAGGCATGTCTTTAAAAAGGATCTGGTCTGGGTACAGACAAGCAAGGTGCACTTGCTCCCCAGAACCTGAGACTACCTTGTAGACAGACACACACTCAAGGATCAGAGAGAACCTCTGTTCCCTGCTGTTTGGTGTGAGTTCACTCATGAGGCTGAGGGGGGAGAATTAATCCTCACTTTACCTATATCCTGTTCTTGTGTCAGAGATACCATGAAGACCACAACACTGTTCTATTCAATGATTACCAGAAACAGTGAGCAGTTCATGAATTATTTTTTATTTATTTGCAAGCAGAGAGAGAGAGAGAGAGAGAAAGAGAGAGAGAGAGAGAGAGAGAGAGAGAGAGAATGGGCACACCAGGGCCAATAGTCACTGCAAACAAACTCCAGATGCATGTGCCCCTTTGTGCATCTATACTTTACCTGGGTACTGGGAGTGAGCCCCAGTCGTTAGGCTTTGCAGTCACACCCCTTAGCCACTGAGCCATCTCTCCAGCCCCAATTCATGAATGCTTTTTAAAGAAAGAAGGGATTAGGTATGCCTCTATGTATATTAGAGAACATGTATTAATATTTCTTCATGGCTTTTGTTAGCTTGCTTTGTGGTGCTGGGTCTTGAACACAGGGCCACCTACATAAGAGCCCTATCACCTGCTACATCCCCAACCCATCCCTGGGTGTTTGTGTGAGTGTTCACAATGCTCACTGGAAGCACACACCTTAGAGTTACTTCTTTTGCACTCTCTCATTCCCACTCCCCCACTCTCCTCGGTGCCTGAGACTCTACAGTTGCAGATCAACAAACCTAACATGCTATTCTGAAGAATTAATAATGGCCAAGAATTTGAAATTTAACAAAATAGCATTTATTTTCTTAACCGTATCAGGTTCTTTCTTTTGGCAGTGGAGGAGGGTTACATATTATGAAACATAAAGTTCAACTTATTAAAAATGCAATAAATAATATTAATCATTGCCAAAGTCTAACTTTTTTCTCATTTCTACAAACTGATACATAGCAGTCAGTATTACCAAGCACTGTTATTAATTACAATTATATTTGAAGTAAGAAAGGAAAGGGAATATAACATTTCATCTTTAAATTTAAAAGATCTTTTAAAGAATCTGATTGTGATGTAAGATATTCTTTCAATGACTCAGGGAATTTTGTGGAAGAGGGGGCGGAAAGACTATAAGAGCCATGGTGGGGGGAATATCCTGAGGCATTGCCCTCCTCAAAAAAAAAAAAAAAAGTCCACTGCTTCCACAATCCATAGCCCTCCATCCCTTGGACCATTCCAGCAATCCCACTGAGGAGGGCCCTCAGTGGATTGGGGGAAGGGAGGAGGGAAATGGGGGTACCAACACAAGACTTGTTCATTCAGTGTTTCTAATTATTAACAATAAAGAAATTAATTTTAAAAAAACTAGTAAGACAACAAATGAGACTAGGGGCTGGGGAGATGGCTCATCACTTAGAGGTGCTATTTGCAAAGCCTGGTGGCCCAGATTCAACTCCCCAGGATCTATATAAAGCCAGATGCACAAAACAGCATGTGTGTCTGGAGTTATCTGCCATGGTAAGAGGCTCTGGATTGCTCATATTCTCTCTCTCTCTCTCTCTCTCTCTCTCTCTCTCTCTCCCTCCCTCCCTCCCTCCCTCCCTCCCTCCCTCCCTCTCTCCTTAAAAATAAATAAAAATATTTAAAAGTAAATAAAGAGGCAGGAGGATGGCTATGAGTTCAAGGCCAGCCTGAGACTACATAGTGAATTCTAGGTCAGCCTGGGCTAGAGTGAGACCCTACTTTGAAAAACCAAAACAAAAAACAATAAATAAATAAATAAATAAATAAATAAAGAGGGGCAGGAGAGATTGCTCAATGGTTAAGGCACTTGCCTGCAAAGCCTAATGACCCAAGTTTGATTCCCCAGTACCCCTGTAAAGCCAGATGCACAAAGTGTTGCATCTAGAGTCTGCAGCAGCTGGAGGCCCTGGTGTGCCCATTCTCTCTGTCTGTCTCTCTTCTATCTCTCTCTGCTTGCAAATAAATAAATGAAAATATTTTTAAAACAACAATAAAGAAAGAAAGAAGAAAATCCTAAATATTACACAATTCAGCCTCAGTTTGAAAATACAGACTCTAAAGCCCAGAAAGTTCAAGACTTGCATCCAATAGCTCCCAGTATGCGGATACTTCAAGGACTGGAGGCCAGCAGACCTGACTTGTATCTGTCTTTTATCCTAAACACCAGAGTTTCTAACTGTCCAACCAAATTTCTTATGGAGAATGGATCTCTGAAATAACAGGGTTTATTGAACCATTATAGATATCAGAAAAAGAACTACAGTCAAGTCCCTGTAGTAAGGTTTGATAGCAGTTGGAAATCCCTGCCCAACCTAATAACATGAGTCACTCCATACTAAATTTGTAAAAGGAAAGCATAGATTACATTGACTCTACCCTGGCTTTAGATAAGAAAGGTGGGATTATGAAAAGCAGGGAAATTTTTGGAAGTATTTGTTGCTTTGAGATTGGTTGGAGTTAATAGTCCAGAAAGCAATCATACGGTGAACAGGACACAGTGGCACCTGGTGGCCAGGGTTTCACACATACCCAGCAATGTGCAAGGGCCTTTTGTGATATTGGCATAATACAGAGAGAGAGCTGAGTCATCTTTCCTCCCCTCTACCATCTCTTAAATTTAATTAAATAACTGAAGACATCTGGATTTTTTTTTCTTATCATGGTGTACAAAATTTACCATATATTTAAATCTTAACCAGTTGCTTAAATTTTTTTAAGATAAGTGCTTCAGAACCGTATCTGTTTCTTAATGGCCACTGACCAAGCAATGAAAAAGAATGTCAGAATGATAACACATCGGCAGATGGAAATATACCGTCATGAGGATTTGAAGAATCAATCACTGGTTATGGATCAGGCTTGGTGGTCTCACCTGGAATCCTAGCACTTGGTGTTAGATCATAGGCCCTGTTCCTTTAAAAGGACAGATCACAGTATTGTGGAGACGAAGTAGGCTGAGGCCCCTGCAATTCCCCCAGGTTACAGAGAGAGAAAAGCTGATAGCCTGGGCAGTATAAAACCAGATAATACTCAAACTTACAACTCTGTAACCTAGTCTGTGCCTTCCCTCAGCTCCTGACACATCCACCCAGTAGCAAAGCCTTCTCTCTGGTTAGAGAAAGTCCCCCCCCAAAGGTCAAAAAAAAAGTAAGGAATTTCCTTTCTGCCTTTGACCTTCTTGAGAATATCCCAAGAGCAGAGTGGCTGGTATTAAAAAAGGAATTCCACCTAAAATCCTCCTGCCTCCCCATTTGAACCTGGTCAAAATCTTTAACACTTGAGAAGAGGAGACAGGAAAATGAGTTTAAGGCCAACTTTAAAGGCTAAGGCTTTGTCTTTTAAAAAAGCAAACAAACACAGTAACAACCAAAGAACCACTTACTATAGCGCATACATTTATGGGAGAGAATTAATAAATATTTACTAAGTGCCTACCATGTACATGGCACAGAATTATTCCCTGGAGAGCCTGCTGAATGAATAAATAATGGCACCACACTTACATAACGCTCCCCATATGCCAGCTTCTGTTCTGAGTGCCTTCCATCCATTAACCCAGCTAATCTTCTAACCCACCCCATGCATATCTGCATTTATCAACAACTCTATTTCACAGGTAAGAAAATCAAGACACAAAGAACTTCACTAGGACCAGGTAGCCAGAAAGTAGAATTTACTAATCTGGCCATCTGGCTCCCATGGCTGTTCAAACTTTGATCAACTTCCCGTTTTGAGGAACATAAACACAGGAAATGGGGGGCAGTGCAGATCCATAACAGCCTCTGAAGATGGTCAAGTCCACCAGGGAGTACAACACCAAGTGGTGAGTTGGTACTCTGGGCACAAATGGCACACACTAAATTTAAAATAGCTTACGTAATTTTACTAGCTAATTTCTGAGAGATGGAGAGATGCACTTCCTGCACAAGCCTGAGGGCTGGAGACAGACGAGTTCAAGTCTCCAGAACTCAGGTAAACATCTCGGCATAGCCACATACTTCTGTAACTCTAGTCTCGTGGAAGGCAGAGACCTGGAGAATCGCTGGGGTTCACTAATAGGAAGCTCCAAAACTAGTCAGAGACGCCATCAAAAAGAAAAGCAGGCAGGTGAGAGCTGGAGGGGGACACCTGATGTTTTCTGGCCACAGCAGGTGAACGCAAAAAGTGCCACATCAGCACATACTTGTGAACACACCACACACAACACCCATACAGTAAATACATTAAAGCTATTTGCTGTCCATATCAGATGCTGTGGCTGATATACCCTCACTGTGACAGTTTTAGGCAAGTTCCATACATTCCAAACCTGACCCCCCTCCCCTTGAGTGGGAGGTGTCTCTAGCCAGAGCTCAAACCTAGATGCTAAAACTGATTGGTCAGGTATAGACCCATCAGCTGTCTCTCTGCTCAGCTGAGACAGGGAATACTCACTGAACAGATAATTCTGTCTCTTCTTACATGGCATCCTAGGAGGAGGACTTCTGATTATTTTAATGGCTGGGGTGAGGGAAGGCTCAAGATTTTTTCCACATGAACCTTTTTCTCTCATGATGGGAGCCCTCTGTTATCTTTCCTTCTTTTGCTTGTTTAGCTGAACAGCATAGATTTTGGTTAAAACCTCTTCCATGTGTTCTCCCCACGCTGGTGGCTGGCTATCTCTGTAACTTCCCACTCTTCTTTAAATAAAGTCCCCCACTGTACCTTATCCTCTGGTGGTCTACAGTTTTAATTCTTTAACTTTATGGACAAGAATTCAGGTACTCCTTAAGTTTTGAGGTGCACTAGAATTTGCTGGGTATTATCTAAATTCTAATCCCCTGCTCAGCCCATTACATCACCACAATTCCAATCCCCAGTATCCCATATATTACTCTTTGGAGACAGAACTTTAAAGGAGTACTTCAGGTAAAATGTAGTCACCAGGCAGTCCTCATCCATCTGATTGGCAGCACTGAGCATGAGGTGGAAATGGGTACTCATAGAGGGAAGACCATGTGAGGACATGCAAAGAAAGACATCCCAAGCAAGCCAAGTAGAGAGGCCTCAGCATGAACCCGCTTGAGGCTCCTGGATCTCACACTTCCACCCTCCAAAGTCATGAGACATAAACTCTGGTACTTTCGAATGCAGCCTGAGCAAAGGAATGAAAGGAACAGTTACAGAAACCAGCAGAGCCCAGGTCAAGGAGACACACCCAGGACACACACGTACAAAAAAATACAGCGATTTAACAATCTCAACTGACTTTATTTTCAATTATAGGATGAGTTAACATGTCACTTCATCAAATAGAAAAAATGCTCCAGCTGAGCAGAAGTCTGTATTAGAGACGAGAAAAGCTGAATGAAGAAGCAGAAACAAAAGAATAAAAAATGGCTTGTGAGGTGGGGACAGAAGACAGAACAATAGGAAAATGGCTGATTAGTTAAGATCAGGTTACTTCTTTTGCATGAGCATTAATTAAGCCAGAAGGACTTAATTATCATGTCAATTAAAATCAGCTGTGATCTACCTAATCCTGATCTCTCCTAAGGTCAGATAAACATGGTACTTGGAACTTTGGCATGTGATTTCTCTGTGAAGGAGATTCTCCCTATCTCCCCTCCCTTTCTCAGCAGGGCAAGGGGGAGAAATCTCCTCTGGCTTGAATCTTTCAGCTAACCTCCCTGGATCCTAATCCTCCCTACAATAAACCTCATAATTTGTAATTTACCTTTTTCAGAGTCCCTTTTTTTTCTATTCTTTGTTAAATTGAATAAGGACCCAAAATTTGGGGTACACAGGTATGGGATCTCCTGCATAATCCTTGCCCGGACCCCAAAATATTCTGCATCACTGGCATTACTGTTAGCCTAGCTACCCAGGCCAGCTGAAGAAACAAAATGGCTATTGTCTGGAGATGGTTTGATAATCCCCAAAGAATCTACCTAAGTATCTATTCCCTGGAATAACTGGTCCTCCTGGTCCCCTTACAGAAGACCCAAATGCCTCTCCTTACAAGGAAGAACTCGCCTGAGTAAGCATTTCCCTACTGCCTACTGTCCCTCCTGACTGTAAACCCTTAAAAGCCCCCCAGCCCCTTCCATTGCAGCTGTCTCTATCGGGCATGGACGCAGCTCCTGCACAATAAAGCTCTCCTTGGTGATCCATGTGACCCTCTAGTTTGGTCTGTTGGTACCGCTCTCTGTCAATCACAGGCTGCCACATTCTGGGAGAAGATAGTTTAGGCTGGCCTTAAACTCACATTCCTGTTGCCTCATCCTCTTCAGCAAGAAGCCTACCAGCATGTACCACCACTACTTGCCTGTAATGCTTCTTATTTCCAGCTCTGCTTTTCCTTCCCAAATTTAGCAAATAAAAATGCCAAGAATGGATTCAAGTGATCCCATTTGGGTCACATGTCCCACCAAAGGCCAATCAGTTAAGAGAGATGTGTCCATCACCTTAGGCCAGCTGAGTCCCTGGGCTGGGAGCCTTTTGTTGCCTGCTTTCTCCAGGAGTAAGTCTGACTCCTGGGGTAAAAATGAGGGTTCAGAAAGATGAGGAAGGATCCCAGGCATCCATAAAGTATCAGCCCTGCATTATAGCCTTCCTCGTCAGAAGAATCCAGTACTTCTGTGTTTCTTTCTAGGGCTTAATGCCACCACAGGCCAGTGTCCCTTCTGTCCCCTGCCTTCACCCTGCAGACACAGGTTTCAGTTTTCCCAGCTTTGCTTGGTCAGACCCATCTCCCCATCCCCACTCCAGTTCCAAAAATAATCTGACATGGCCTCTTCACCATTTTCATTATCCCACCACCCGGGGTCTCTTGGGCTTCTTTGCAGTTATTTTAAGTACCAGTTTGAGAGATCAAAGAAAAAGCACGATTTTAAACTGCAATGTTTAACCAGAAGTCTATTTGGGGATTTTCAAATAATGCTCTGTGAAGGAACCATAGTGATCTCCTCCTCCCTTGAAAGTGTGAAGTGGTGCAAAAAGGAAGAAAGGAGCAAGCAGGCTCCACCCATGCCCCAATACGAAGCAAAAAAAAAAAAAAATCCTTTGCTTTTTCTCATTTATATTTTGAGCTTCTAAGATTTCATCTGAAGAAAGAGCCTTTCACTAAAAATAGAAATCCTTAAAACCACTGCACAATACCAGAGTGCCTCCTATATATTTCTTAGGGCTATAATCATGTTGTACATTATTATATAATAAAGATTTTTCCCATACTTTAGTTTTTTCGTAATCAGCTTCATAACCCATGCTGGGCACTGGTAGACCCTTAGTAACATCATTGAGTTGATTAATAATATAACAATTACATCTAATTTATTTATAAATAGATTATAACTAAACTATGTGACTAAATTACATGGTTCATTCATTCATTCCCCTCCCAACACATATTTGTTGACTAGGACTATGTGTCTAACGCTGTTGATGGTGCTGAGAACAAGACATGAACAAGACAGATTCAGTCCTTCCCAATCTGACAGATGAATTGGCCATCATGACAGAGAAGGATGAAGGTCACGGGAATCAAATGTGAGCACACAGTAGGGGTCCCTAATAGAGCTGGAAGTTAGGGAAGGCTCAGGTATTAACTAGTTGCTGTGACATGATACCAGACAAAAAGCAGTTTAAGGAGTGAAGGGTCTATCACTGCTCCTAGTTCAAGGGAACAGTCCATCATGGCAGTGAAGGCATGGATGGCTGTAGGAATGTGAAGCAACTGGTCATCATGCCCCCACAGTCAGAAACAGAGATGGATGCCCATGCTCAGCTTGCTGTCTCCTTCTGATTCAGCCCAGGCCTCTAGCCCATTAGATGGTGCTGTCCACATTTAGAGTGCTTCTTCCCATCTCAATGAACCCAATATAGAAACTCCTCAGAGCTATGTCCAGAGGTCTGTCTCCTAGGTGATTCTAGATGCTGTCAAGTTGACAGTCAAGATCAGCCATCACAGCTCCCTAGAGGAAAACACCCCAAGCCTGAAACACAAACATGATCGTTTTATATCCAACACATAAGAGGTTCAGCTAATAAAGAAATAATAAGTAGAAAACAGAACAAATGCAAAAATCAACTTTTCTTAGGCGGAGAGAAGTGCTAGCCCGAGGTGATGGCTTCCTGGGGAGAAAGGTGGGAAACTGCAGAAAAGCCCAGCTTAACAGGGCTGAAAGGTGCACGAGCTGGTCTGGGCTGGAAAGTCTGGCTGTGAGTGAACTTGCTGGAACCAATTCTAAGGTAAGTGAGGACAAGCCGGAGGGTTAAAAGCCTAGGGAGGCCCTACACTTGTGAATTTTACCTCCAGGGGCATTACCATGTCTAATGATAAATATTGGCTGAAGAACCAGACAGACTCCATCTTGGAGTTAGAAGCCATTTTGTAACAAAGTTCTGTTTGATCTGACTGTTCCTTAAACTGGCCTGGAATTTCTGTAACTGTGCTCTACCCCTCCCAAGAATTTCTCCCCCATGACTATGCTATCACTCTTCCCAGAATCTACATTACTCCTCTCCTTGACTATGATAAGACCCATGCCATCCAGGAAAATATGCCAATTTTTAATTAACCATGTATTCTGCTTGCTAAACCACTTGTTGGAAACTCCCCAAGGTTTTAGATATAAAAACCTCATTTTTTCTTTTGCCTGCTGGTCTCCGGAGCCCTGTATTTGGGTGAGACAGCCGCTGGCCAGCTCCTGTGTGCACAAATATAGCTTGCTTCAATTTGGCCTAAATTTGAGTCTGTGGTCTTTTCTTGGCATTTGTGGGTTCAACAGTGCCCCCCAAGCTCCTTGCCTTCAGCAAGGAGAGGCAAAAAAAAGCCATTTTGAAATTACTGTAGAATTATGTTCTTAATAAGGTCTTCCCAATGAAGAAAATATTTAGCCAGAGCCTAAGCTGCTGGGGTTTTATCAGAGCCTAAGGATGTGTGAGATGAGACTCTAGCTATCTATTCCACCTAAGGGAGGACTAGAAGAACATGTGAACTTCATAATTTGGGGTCCCTGGCTAAACAGGCTTATAGAACACACCCTATTCCTTATGCCACACACTAAAGACATATTTGACGTGGTACCTTTTACTCAGCACACCAATTAGTGTATCTATACAGTTAGAAGAGAGCCAGTATCAGAATAAGAGGAAGATAAAGCAGGATGTTAGAAGAGTGAAAATGGGCACTTAACCCAATATTGAGGTAGGCATGAGTCAAGTTGGAAGAGGTGGCAATGTCTCAAGAAGATGGCTTAAATCTTTCAAACACTAGCCTTTCAGTCAGTGGTCCTCAAACAGCTGTGTTAAAATGAACCACAGAGGGCTGGGAGGTTGTATGATTTTCCTCTAAACTTGGCCATTTGCCAGCTAATCTCCTCAGAGCCCTTGGCTGTATTCTCTGACTCGGCTGTTTCCTACTTTAACAGTTCCTTCCCTTCCAAGCCTGGCTTCTCAGGAGAAGAGGGAAGGGAATTTCTTTTCATTTGGTCATTCTCCTGTCTTGGGTTTGGGTGTTTTCTCACTCTGTTACACGTGCAGTCTTTCTTGAAGCCCTGAGTCTTTCTCTATCCTATTCTTAGTCTCTCCTGACACCTGTGTGAAGTAAAGGTAGAGGGCTGGGCTTCACTTCCATGTGTGAACCTCAAATCGTGCATCAATGGCAGGGGCAAAAGCATGGCAAGAGCAGAGGCTGGACGTCACCTCTGCCATAGCAGGTGACCAGCAGCAGGAGAGTGAGCCAAACTCTCCTGAGGGGGAGCTGAGCTGTATACCTAAAGCCTGACCCTTTCCAGAAGGTTCCACCTCCTAATTTGCCTTCAGCTGGGGACCAAACATTCAAAACACATGAGTTTATGGAGAACATTTGACTCAAACCACCACAGCCAATTTTGGCCACAAACATCAACAAGGAAGTCTATCCAAACAATGGCATAATTGGTAATATTATCAAGCAAAAGGAGGTAGATTGGATCTAAAAGGGCTTTGCCCTTCTATAAAGAAGAGAAAAAAATTAACCAAAATTGATCGTAGACTGAAATATAAAACACAAAATTCCTATAAGAAAACATAAAAGAAAAATCTACCCATCTTAGCTATGACACAGAAGGCAGAACAACTGACAATGTAATTAGAATTTTTCTACTTTGCAAAAGACACTGTCAAGAAAATAAGACAAACAGGACAACAGGAGTGTTTTCAAAAGACAGATGTGATAAAGGACCGTTATCTAAAATAACGAAAAGCTCTTAAACACAACAATTAAGAAAATTAAAATTCAGTTTAAAATGAGCCAGGCCTGGGGAGACAGCTCAGTCAGTAAAGCGCCTGCCTTGCGAGCTGAGGCCCTGAGTGGGATCCCCAGAACCCATGTCAAAATGCCAGGTGAGGGAGTGCACTCCTGGCAGCTCAGCACTGGGGAGGCAGAAACGGAGGAACCCCTGGGGTCCTTGGCCAGCCAGTCTAGCCTCACTGGTGAGATCCAGGCCAGAAGGATCTGATCACAAAAAGAGGATGACACTAAAGGCTGTCCTTGGGCCTCCCCATCACACACGTGTGCATATACATATGCATGCACGCTCACACAGATATGAACACATATACTCATGCTCACACACCACATAGACACACATGTGTTAAAAATGGGCCAAAGACACACACCTCACCAAAGACAATATATAGCTAATAAATAAGCATGTCTACATGATATGTCATTAGAGAAATACAAATGAAAACAATGAGATATCACTATACACATATTAGAATGGCTAAAATTCACAACACTGACAAGGAGTTGAACAGCAGGAACTCTCATTCACTGCTGGTGTGTGTTAGACGTCCAGAACAGATATTCTGGGACCATGCCTTTGCAGGCATATATGAATATATTTTTTTTTATCACTTACTAGTGGCTCAGAAGAGCACAGTTTAAGAGGGGAGGTGAGGGACAGGCGTTTGTTGGCATCTGCTCTGACCATGGCGGCCTGAGCTAGCTCTGATCACTGGGGTTAGCTAAAAGCTGGGGCAGGTTAAAGGAACACAGTTGGAGGCAAGCCCTGAGCCAGGGAGTAGCGAGAGAGACTTAGAGGTGGAGAAAGAGAAGAGCGAGGAGAGAGAGAGAGAGAGAGAGAGAGAGAGAACCACTAGAGATAGAGAAAACAAGCACCACACTTCAAGAAAGAGGTCCAGAATACAGGGTGAGAAAATGGCATCTAAGGGCTTTATTTTCATGCCCTGCAAAGGGAGGACCTTGGGAGAATGTGGAAACGTGGATTCTGACCCAGAGGTCTTCTCACTTTCCATCCTAGGGGTTGTCCCAGGTCATTGCATGGTCACGTGGTCAGGGAGAGAAAGGGGATGGGGAGAGTTCCATGCCTGACAGCAGCAATGCAAAGCCGTATGGCCACTCTGGATGGCTGCCAGGTTCTCACAAAATTAAACAGACTGTACAATTCAGCACTCACATCCCTTGGTATTTACCCAGGGGAGTTGAACTGATGTCCATAACAAGAACCTGTACACAAATATTTATAGATGCTCTATATCGAAATTTGGAAGCAACCAAAATGTCATTTAATAAGTGAATGGACAAATAAGCTATCATCACATCCAACAATCAAACGTTATCTAACACCAAAATGAAAAGAGCTATCACCTTGACTTTCCATGAGATTTTGAGATTTTGAGAACTGGAGTGCTAGGGTGAAGTTTTATATTGAAATGTTTGTTATATAGGTTATACTCTTGCATCCCTTGACCCCCAGTCTCCATTTCCCTGAGGGCCCTCCTCAGTAGGGTCCTTGGTGTTCACTGTGAGGTAATTAGGGCCTCTGTCAGCAGGGTATGTGGGAGGAGAGCTGCACCTCGGAATATTTCTACCCACCCTGTGGCTCTTACATTTTCACAGTCCCTCTAGAGTGCAGTTTCTTGAGTTAGCTTCAGCAGGTCAGCCCAGGAGGAGGCGATACCTCAGATGATGGTCAGTTCCCAGTATCAGTAGCTGTGATCAATTCAGATTCTGAAAACATGATTGCCAACTCTCACCTTAGGAATCAGGCCATTCTTGGCAGCCAAGAGGTACCTGCCCTGACAACAAACTTCTAGGACAGGCACATTTGGTGTCTGTCACTCATTAACCTACCCAGCACGAGCTTCTATGTCTTTTAGTTAAAGAGGAGGAGGAGGAGGAAGAGAGGTGAGCTTTTAATCTACAAAAGACATGGAAGAACCTTATATTATGATACCAAGGGAAATAAGCCAATTTGAAAGACTAACATATCGTACAACTCCAATTATATGTCATCTGAAAAAGGCAAAACTATAGAGATGGTAGAAAGACCAGTGGCTTCCATGGGCTGCAGGGGCTGGAGGAAGAAGGGCCGGGCATGTGGAGTGATGAAAGTTTTTAGGACAGAGAAAGCGCTCTGCACAATGCTATAGTGGTCTATACATGCCATTATACGTTTTCACAAACCCATAGAATACATAGCACAGAATGATTCCTACTGGAAACCACAGGCTTTGGGTGGTCATGATGACCCTGCAGGTCCATCAATTGTAAGCAATGCACCACTCTGGTGTGAGGACAATGCGAGTGGGGGAGGCTGTGGATCGGTGAGGACAAGGGATGTAAGGAGAATCTGCAAGCTCTGCTCAAGTTTTCTGTGAACATAACATTGTTTAAATATTTTATTTATTTATTTGTAAGGCGGAGGGAAGGAGAGAAAGAGAGAGAGAGAGAGAAAGAGAGAGAGAGAGAGAGGGAGAGAGGGAGATGAAGGACATGCTAGGGCCTCCAACCACTGGAAATGAACTGCAGATGTATGTACCATTTTGTGCATCTGGCTTTATGTGGGTACTAGTGACTAGAACCCAAATTGTTAGGCTTAGCAGTCAAGTGCCTTAACCACTGATCCATCTCTCCAGCCCCTAAAATTTTTAAGAATATTTTAAAAATGAAAAACAAACAAGTCAGTGTATCAGTACTCTCTTTGTTGCTGTGACAAAAGACCTGACAAGAAGCCACATACAGACAGGAAGAAGGGTTTATTTTGGCATCACAGTCCATCATGGAGAGGAAGGCATAGTGGAAGGGACCTGAGCAGCTGGTCACATTCAGTCCACTATGAGAATGCTGGTGCTTGGCTATCTTTCTCTTCTTTATCAGTCAGGGATCGCAGCCCATGGAATGGTGCTGCCCACAGTTAATGTGAGTCTTCCTACCTGAACCTAATCTAGAAACTCCCTCTCAGACAAGCCCAGAGCATTATCTCCTAGGTGGTTCTGGATCCAGTGAAGCTGACAGTGGAGTTTCACCATCACAGCATACCAGGTGCTGAAGGAAAAACAAATGGTCCAGGCATAGGGAGCTGCATGCGTACAGGCTGGGGACAGAGGAGGCTGAGACACATCCCATTACCTGGAAGAGACACAGTATGACTGAGAATCCATGGACAAGCTGGAAGGGCATGCCATTCAGGAGGCAGGGAATAAATGGTCTCATGTGGACCCCCTATAGTTAGCCCTATCCTAAGGACAATAGAGAGCCATCAAGCAAGGTTGGATGTGCTAAGAGATCTAGAATTGAAGAGGAAGCATTTAAGATCCCTTGGGGAGAGGTGAGGAGGAGGGAGGAATGGGATCAGATTTGAGCTGTGCTGGTAGTTAAGATGGCCAGAAGGAAATGAATCTGCAAAGGAGAGAAGTAACAGCCTGAGAAATTGGATCAACTCTACCCATGAAGACAAGAGAAGCCATGGAGGCTGCCAAGTGGTCATGAGTACATCTCTGGTTTGCTGCCTAAGGTAGTTTAAGTGGAAGAATGAAACAGAGGTAAGACTGCTTGGGTTTAAGAGCACCTGAATTCCAGACAAATTACCTAGGCATGATTTCAAGAAATACAGCTATAACTCAAAGAAGGAAAAGAAAGACAGGGCCCAACTGGAGGAGAGGACAAGACACTTAAGCAAAATCCTGGGGCAGGGGAGATGCACTTGGTTGCAAAACCTGCCAGTCTGGGTTCTATTCCCAAGTACCCATGTAAAGTCAGAGACAAGGACATCTGGAGTTCATTTGCAAAAGCAGTAAGACCCCCTGGCATGCCCATACCTACACACACGTGTAAGTAAATAAGTAAAATTCACAAAAAGAAAAGGCAAGTTTAGGAATATTAGAAAGAAGTAGAATATTTACTCTTCTTGGCTTTTATTTGGAAACATTTGAAATTTAATAAATTCTGAATGCTCAACTCCTAGGCATGATTCTGAGAATCAACTTCTTACAAAAAAAAATATTTGCCAGTGATTTCCTAAGAAGCATTCTTTCTTGGTGACACAAAAATTAGGTTGCCTTAGTTCTTCAAATGTGTCAAAATGACCATTCTGCTTAGATGATTTTGTTTTTCCTCCTGAAGAACCAAGATCGCCAGCATCCCACTGCCTGGGAGGAGAACACTGCCCTCATTCTTGGGTAATGACCTGGGAGTTGGACAGTGTTTTCTGTTTTCACAAACATGTTTTCTAGGCTCCTTCTCATTCATCTAGTGATATTACTCATTATTTCTTGACAATGATTATTTAACAACTCACATGTTTCTCTTTGAGATACCATTTCTAATTAGATATTTAGCACAATAAAATTAAAACTTTCTGCTCAAGGACTGTGACCTATTCTTCATATGAGAACTAGATCCCATCTCTGCTCTAAAGAAATGTGAGTTCCAGAAATAATCTGAACAAAGTCAGAAACATCCAGCAATAGTTCTACTTTGGTCAGCTTTCCAGCAATGCCATTGTACCTTTCCCCAAATAGACCTTTGCAACGCCAGCCTCTCATCTTATAGATGAACAGTTCCACCTCATTGGAAGTGAAAGATTTCTCCTTTGGCCTGACTCCTTTTCTTCTCTCTGACCACCTGCCTTCCATCAAAAAGTACTCATGAAACTCTTTTTGAAATAAAAGTGAAATTAAAATAGCTGTGTTTTGAGATATTTTTCCCCTCACAGATTCTGCATCAAAGCTAGAGAATTCATTTCCATGAAGATAATTTTATACCATTTACACTAATTTATGATTTATTCCTTTTTACTTAAAGAAAAGTGTAGAAGTTGGCTCAGGTCGTTTTTGAAATGGAAGGTCTTGGAGAGGGACCTAGCTGTTGGAGACAGCCTCACACACAGAAGCTGTGCTTTACCCATAGTCCCAGGTCACAGGGCATCTGGTGGTACACAGACCAGGATGGGGGAGACCAACAGGGAGGCAGAGGGGGGAGTGGTGCTGAGTGGCACACCCCAGTCTCCCGGCTGTCATCAGTTCAGGAATTAGGTAGTCTTGGATTCAGATCCCAAAGAGCCATCTCCTAGCTCTGTGACCCTGGGGAACCCTGTTGTTTTCACTTACATAATGGAAATTCAAGTTGTATCCATTGGGGTCCAGTAAGGAGACAAGAACCACAGCAGGGATTTGAGCAGTGAGAATTAAATATTCCAAAACTCCAACTAGGTTGTAGCTAGAGAGGTAACCAAGGTGGGGAAAGAGGTTGGAAGGGCAACCTGGGCTCTGAGGATGGGGCATCAGAAGGTGGGGGAAACCTGGATTTGGAAGCTGTTCCAGCAAGGGAGGAGGAAGCATCACTGGTGTGATGGGAATAAGAGGTCCATCCAAGCCCACAGGAACCTAAAAAGCCCTTTCCTTCCTCCGGCCTCACAACCTTCTGGTCTCCCCATTGGCAGAACCTACTGAGGAACAGCTGGACACATGTGCTCTGCAGAGTTCCAACCCAGAGCCACAGCACAGGACACAGGACAGACTGCTCAGGAGGGACTAAGGCCTTTTTTTCACTGAGCGCTGCATGCCAAATGCTCTATGTGCATTCCCTTATTTAATAATCTTAACAACTAAATTACATATCCCTGTTTTACCAATGAAAAGCTGTATCTGACTTCCTCACTCCTCTACTATAAATAACAAGACATTGACAAGGTGTTCTCTCAGCAAGTAGATGTCTCTTCCCATGGACTTCCTGCTACCTGCCACACATATTCAATATTTTTCAGGCTTTTGGTGGTTCCTGGAGAAAGGAATATGAATTCAGAGGAGTTTGCAGAGGAGCTGAGGGATAAACTAGTTTACAGCGGCTCACAAGTATACATCATGTGACAATAGACAGATGGGAAGAAAGGGGAAGAGCTTTCACTTTGCAGGAAGAAAAGCTGTAAGGCTGGGTGAAGCTCCTGAGAGCCTTCCAGAGGAAACAGACATCCTTTACAGCGTCTTGAGTTGCAGGATTCTGCACTGGGCACTGGGGCAAGGAGAGCCAGGAGCTACCACTGCCCTGCAGCAGAACATCCAGCTTGCAGCAAACAGAGGCTTCTTTAACAGCACATTCCAGAGCCATTAGCTGCCAGGCTGCTTCAGAGGAAGAACCTGCCTGTGAAGACTCTGCTTCAAGTTGCAGCCACAGGCTGGAACACGAACACATTCCCTGGAGTTCCCTGGAGACCATCTGTGAAGCGGAGCCTGTGCACAGGTACTTCACTGAGGAGTTTCGGGCACCGTTAAGGCTTAAAGGCAGTAGGACCAGATGTAGTTGTGGAACTGTCATCTGGGTGTGACAGACACCTCAGTGAAGTCTACCCTCAGATGGAACTGGAATGGCCCTTCAGAGTGTTCCCAAACTGAAACTGACCTTTGTGCTCCTGCCTAGACCAGTGTTGCCTGGGTGCAGTCCTTAGGGAAGATTGGAACCTTGTTCCATGGGAGATTCCTGGAAGGAAGCCAGAGCAGCAATTCTCCTGGGCTGGAGCACAGTGCCAGGGTGCTGATCAGGGAGACCTCAACATGAACTGTACCATCCATCAATTCAAAAAACGTTTATTTGCAGTGGAGGGGGGATTTGGCAGGGCCGAAAGGGAGAATGGTGGGGGGGGGGATTATGGTCATGGTATATTTATTGTCTATATTTATGAAAGTTTTTAATAAAAATTGTATAAAAGTTTATTTGGAGCTGGAGAAATGGTTCAGTGGTTAAAGGCACTTGTTTGCAAAACCTGATGGTCTGGGTTTGAATCCCCAGCACCCACATTAAGCAAGATGCACAAAGTGTTGCATGTGTTTAGAGTAATTTGCAGTGGCAAGAGGCCCTTGTATGCCCTTGCGCTTGCTCTCTCTCTCTCTCTCTCTCTCTCTCTCTCTCTCTCTGCCTACTTACAAATAAATAATAATTAAAAGTGTGTTTTTAAAGTTTATTATTTAATTTATCAAGAAATGGTCTCTAGCCCAGGCTAGCCTCAAACTCTGAACAAAGCAGAGGATGACCTTGAACTTCTGATCCTCTTACCTCTGTCTCCTAAGGGCTAGGATCACAAGTGTGCTCCACCACACCTCGTTTATGCTGTGCTGGGGCTTGAAGCCAAGGCTTCCTGCATTCTAGACAGGCACTCTCCAACTGAGCTACATCCCCAGGGTCTCACCTTAGCCAAGGCTCACCTGGAACTCACTCTGTAGCTCCCCGCTGGTCTGGAATTCATTGCAATCCTCCTGCCTCAGCCTCCCAAGTGCTAGGATGAGAGATCCACAAGCAGCCGGTTTTTGTTGTTTTGAGACAGGCTCTCATGCAGCCAGGACGCTGGCCTTGGCCTCTTGATCCTCTTGTCTCTACCGTATCTACAGGCTTAGAAAATGCTTATTGAATAACTATTCCAATCAAGCATTGGGAATACTTTGGTGTTGGACTGAGAATGGACCAGTGATCAAAGCAGACAAATATCTGACATGTAGGGCTACATTTATTAAACTTCTTTGCTACACTGACCTCATCTATAAATTATCGGTAATAATTCCTAATCCACAGGGTTGCTCTAAAGAGTAAAGGAAATAGTGTGTGTAATGTAAAGTCCTTAGTGCCTGTCCCACTGTTATTGTTTATCGTGCCCATTCTCCAGTGCTTGGAGACTTCCTGGAGGACCAGCGGGCCTCGCACTGCATGCCATTGCTGTCCCCAGGCATGTAGTCCTCTAGGAATCCAGGGCGATTGGTTTGGACCCCATGAATACCACAATCTGCAGCTACTCAGGACTCTTCTATAAAATGGAGTAGTGTTGGCATATAACCTAGATGTGAGGACATGTAATTTAAATATCTCCAGGTTACTTAAAATGCCTAAGACAAGGTAAATGCCATGTAGATAGCTTTTATGTTACATTTTCAGGGAATAATGATGAGGGGAAGGTCTGTATGTGTTCAGTACAGATGCAAAATTTTCCCCAAATACTTTCAATTAGTGCTTGGTTGAATCCATGGGGGTGGAACCTGCAGATAGGGATGGTTAAGTGAATGTCCATGAGGAAGAAAGGAGATTCTAAGAAAAATCCACTTAAGAGAGAAAGGACTGGGAACCTGGGCTTGGTCTAAGAGCAATACAACCTACCACTGATGATTCTCAATAGTCTACACTTGGGCTGGAGAGTTGGCTCAGCGTTTAAGGCACTTGCCTCCAGTGCCTAAGGCCCTGGGTTCAATTCCCCAGGTCCCACATAAGCCAGACTCACAAGGTGGTGGCCCTGGTGCGTTTTCTCTCTCTCTCTCTCTCTCTCTCTCTCTCTCTCTCTCTCTCTCTCTCTCTCTCTCTCTCTCATCTCTCTGCTTAATAAAGAAAATAAACAAAATAAATAAATATTTTAATAGTCTACACTTATGTGCACTGGTGGCCAGCCCAGCCCACCAGGACAGTTCAAGAAGGTAGGAAGGAAGAGTATGTAACAACTCACCAGGCTGCACGACTAAAATCTCCATGGTCCAAAGAGGACAGCCCTTCTCAGAATATTCTACCTGCAGCTCTGAGGGAATGCTGTGGATTCCACACCAGGCCATCAGCTTGAGCTCAAGCCTAGCTCTTGACTCTCTGCTCCTTTCACTCCCTGTGCTGGGCTCTGGATGAGGCTCTGCATCAAGAATTGCTCCTGATCTGTGATCTATACCCTTGAATTCAGCCACACTAATGATATTTGTCAGCCCTGCCTTGTGGCTTACCTGTTCCTTCAGTACACAATACCAGGGTTTCATCTATCAGATCTCTCAGTGGGTGGCAGAAATGGGAGGTAAGGGAATGGGCCTCAAGTGCTGGTTTTCAAAGGGCCTGGTCATTTCTGCAGTGTGTGCAATGTCTCTTCTGCCTCTGGAGGCATGGAAGACTCAGCAAAGTAAGGACTGACAGCCACAGAAACATCACAGGCAGCTAAGGCAAAGGACAAGGGGGCACAGGTGCTCAGGGCCATCCCAAAGAACTGTCTAAGCAGCACAAGAGACTAGGGATTGTGAGGAAGCTGAGTTCCCTGCAGGGATAAAGACAGAGGTCTAGTTTATACACCTTGGTGATCCTGTTTGTCCCTTCCATCTGCTGCCTGTCACTGACAGCAGTCTCGTGTGGCCTGAGGTGTTAAGGTAATTTAGGTAATTGACACCTGTTGTTTGTCACACACCATCCATTCTACCTTTTTGTAACTATAGCATAATTTCCCTTGGGGCCAGTCACCTCTCTTAGTCCATAAAATTATGGTGGGGTTAATTTAACACTAGGCTTCAGGTATGACTATATAGATCAAGCCTGGCCAATTAGAAAGAATGTCAATTTTCATTTGATCACAATGGCTTAGGAACGGAGCATGATCCAAAGAGAGCTGATGAAACTGAAAGGGGAACTCAGCAGTTAAAGGCACCTGCTTGTAAAGCCCAGCCACCCAGGCTTATTTCCCCAGTACTCATGTAATGTCAGTTACACAAAGCAGTGCATGTGTCTGGAGTTTGCAGCAGCTGGAGGCAGGCACTGGAGTGCCCATACACACTCTCACTCTCTCTTTTTTCCTCTCTCCTCTCTCTAATAAATAAAAAATAAAAACATTTAAAACACTGAAAGTGATTTTTAATAAGTCCTAGAAGAGGGATAATTTCTCTCCACCCAATAGGTCTATTACTACTGCAGGCATCTTGTGAACTGTTAGGACAGTCATTTTTGGAACTTAAACCAATGTGGAAGGGAACAAAAGTAAGAAACAGAGTGGTTTGGTCCCCATGATATCATTTCAGCCAAGATCTGCTTTGGGGCTTTTCAGCACTTTGGCTGTCCTTATGGGCATTTAAATTGTTTTTTCTCTGTCACTCACAATCAGGAAAGCCTGACAGATGTAATCTATAAGACAAGCAGCAGAGGGGCGAACCAAAAGCTATGCAATCTAATTTTGGTTTCCCTTCCTTTAATCCTCATTTTAGCTCTGAGTACTAACTAGGAGTGATGGTTTTGATGTCCCATTGAAAAGGTGATAAAATTATGCCCTTTAATGGCTTGCCCAAGGCTTGGAGTTGGAGTTATGATCTGGGAAAGAAGAAATGTCAACAGACAGATCTGTTTGCTAGGATTATCCTGAGAAGAATTTTAGAAAATTATTTGATGTGTCAAATTCTTTTTACATCTATTAATGTAATTATATTCTACTATTTATCATATTTACATCATCATACAGTTTCTCCTATTCATGAAGATAAAATGTCTACGAGAAACAAATTCAACTGAGCAATAAAAATTTATGAACTATAAGTGATGGCTGATGAGACCTCTCGAGTACATGCTCCAGGGCTCAGGCAACATTTCAGAAGAAGAGGCAGGAAGAATGTAAGAGCCAAAGGATGTGGAGGAGTGCTTTGGAATTCTGTCTTGCAGACATGAAGTGGCTGTTGTATTCATGACCTTACAGTGGCTGTTACTTGCACAAGACCTTCACGATATTGGGTCCATCAACATTCCATCATAAGTGATGGAAGAGGAAGAAAGACATCACAATAGAAGAGGGACCAGTTGGAAATAAGGGGTCCTTTGGAAGGGAACAGAGGAAGGGAGACAAAAGAGAATAATGAGAGGGGATTGTGATAAAAATATGTCTATGGAAGAAATTGTCAATTGAAAAGTTTTAAAAAGAATAAAAATAACTTATTAACTGCTTGGGAACTCCTTGTCAACTCACACTTGGTTTCCTCAGTTGTTTTCTAGAACTGCCCACTGAGCCTCCTGAGAGCTTGAGCAATGGTTGCTAGGAACATCAGTGTTGGGTCTGGGTAAGCTCTATGCAGACCTGGATTTCCTGCTCCTAAGACTGGGAGACCCAGGATTGAGTTCTAGACAGATGATTAGCTGAAAGATCCACACTTCTGTTATCCATTCCAAATCCTCTACTACTTCACTCTGCCTTCTAGGATGCCCCCCTCTCTCTCTCTCTCTCTCTCTCTCTCTCTCTCTCTCTCTCTCTCTCTCTCTCTCTCTCTCATACATATCCCATGCTTGTGCACGTGGGGGCCAGAGGAGAACATCGGGTGTCCTCTTATTGCTCATCCACATGTTTCTTTCCTTGACATGGGGTCTCTCCCTCAACCCAGAGCTGCTGCCCATCAGCAACGCCCAGCTATTCTTCAGTGTCCACCTGTGTGGCCATGCTCAGCTTTTTATGTGAGCTCTTGGCAGTGTCCAACCTGAGAGACCCTCATGCTTAAGTGGCAAGCACTCCTAAGTACTGAGCTATCTCCCCAGCCTTCAGATATCTCTTATTGAAAAACATGGAACAAATTCATGCTTCATTCATTCATTCATCCTTCATTCATGCAACAAATACTAGTCGTTTAGCTTTCATATCAGGCACTGGAGTAGACACTGAACTCACAAGTCCCACATTTTTTAGCAACTCCTGTTCTCAACAGATTGACCACATTCTAGAGAGACAGACACCGGTAAGAACAAGTGATCCCAAGCAATTTGTATGCTGATAAAAGTGTGCACAGAGTGAAATGAGAAAGAAAGGAGAAAGGAGGTGAGTTCCCTCAGAGGTGAAGGCAAGTTTTTAAAGTTCATTGGGGCTTAAAGTGAGTCTTAAAAGAGGTTGTGGGGGGAGGGCTGAAGAGATGGATCAGTGATTAAAGGCACTTGTTTGCAAAGCCTGACAGCCTGTGTTTGATTCCCCAGAAATACTAACTGGCACATGCGTCGGGAGTCCATTTGCAGTAGCAGGGGGCTCTGCCATGTCCATTCTCACTCTCACTATCTGCCTTTCTCTCTTCCCCCTCTCTCTCAAATAAATAAATAAATAAATAAATAAATATTTTAGGGAGCTGGAAAGATTGCTCAGTGGTTAAGGGACTTCCCTATAAAGCTTAACAACCCAGATTCGATTCCCAGCACCCACGTAAAAACAGATGCGCAAAGTGGCTCATGCATCTGGAGTTTGTTTCAGCAGCTGGAAGCCCTGGTGTACCTATTCTCTCTCTCTCTCTTTCTCTATCTCTGTCTCTCTCTGCTTGCAAATAAAATAAATAAATAAATAAATAAAATATTTTAAAATATTTTAAAAAGAGCTTGTCATTGTGGCACACACCTTCCCCCTTCTTTTTTATTTCTTTATTATTCATAATTAGATACACTTAATGAGTGAATAATGTGTTGATATCCCCAATTCCTCAATTTCCCTCTTTCCTGTCCCCAATCAGCTAGGTATCCTCCTCTGTGGGCAAACTGGATCAGTCCATGGGGTAGGAGTACTACTTGGTCACAAAAATCATGAAACCCTGACATCTGTGACAACATGGATGGACCTGGACAACATTATGTGAAGTGGAATTAAGTCATGCATAGGAATTCAGACATTGTATGATGTCACTCATTAGGAGAATCTAAAAAGAGTTTGAGATCTCAGAGAAGTGGGGAGCAGAATAGTGGTATTGAAGACAGGGAGACCTGTGAGGAGGGAAAGAGAAGAGGAGATCAATAGGTACAAACAAGATTGATTGATAAGATGGGTAAGTTCTGGTGTGATCACACACAGTAGGGCAAATATGATTAACAATGATGCATTGCATTTCTCAAAACAGTTATAAGAAAATAACTTAAATGTACTCACCACAACGAAACGACAAAAGTTCAAGTGATAGGCAATTATCCTGAGTTGACCACTATCCAATGTATACAAGAATCAAACTGCACATTGTACCTCAGAAGTAGGCACCAATATTATAGATCAATCAAAAAAAAATTTGAGGCAGGGTCTCAGTCCAGGCTGGCCTTGAACTCATGGCAATCCTCCTACCTCAGCCTCAAGAGTGCTGGCATTAAAGTTATGAGCCAGCACATTTAGTAAATTTTTCTTTTAAGTCGGGCATGGTAGCACACATCTATAATCCCAGCACTTGGAGTGGGGGAGTTAAGAGGATCAAGAGCTCAAGGTGAGTTTCAGTTACATATTGAGTGAGGCTAGCCTGGCCTATAAAGGATGTTATCTCAAAAAAAATTACTTTTAATGTTCTGTTTGGTATGCATGTTCCAAGGGTATAGCCATCAGGAGGCAGTGGAGCCTTTAAGAAAGGGACCTAGGAAAGTCTTTAAATCACTGAGGTACACCCAGGAAGGGGATTGTGGGACATCAGTCTCTCTGCTTTCTGACTCATACATCTGCCCTGATGTGCTTTGTTGTCTCAGAAAACTACCCAATCATGAATGGAAACCTCCAGGACCACTGTACAAGTTTATTGCCCCAGCTATTTTATTGTAGTGACATGAAATAGACTCCAAAAACCAAATGCTACTTGCTAGTGGTTGGAGGAATGATTGGGTGGGAGAATTCCAGGCAAAAGCAGCCACATGAGTTTGCCACTTCAGCTGCATGTAAAACAAACAAACAAACAAACAAAAAAAAAACCCCAAATCCTGACTCCATTTGGCTTAAGGAAAAAATGAAATTACTGGAGAGTTGAGTTGGCAGGGGGAAGGGGGAGGTCCAAGGAGGCCTCCTTGGTCCTGAAGGATTCATTCAAGTACTGTCTTTCAAGACTTCCTCGCTCTTATCAGAGATGAGGTGTGTGTTAGCTTTTCTCACTATATTAAAAATACCTATGTGAACAACTCAAGGGTGGAATTATTTATTTTAGTTCAAAGTTTCAGAGGGTTCAGTCCATGTTTTCATGGCTCCATGTACTTGGGCAGAACACCATGGCAAAAGCCTGTGGCCAAGGAGTGTCTTCATCTCACAGTGGCTATGAAACAGAGACAGGGGCTTACAGAAAGTGGGCAGGGCAAGACCTAGCACCCCCATTACATGCCCAGGACTTACTTTCTTCAGCTGGCCCACCTCCCCCCTTTTCACCACTTCTCAATAATGCCGTTGTATTATGAATCCATCAAGGGATTAACACATCTGTTATGTCAGAGTCCTCCTGACTTAATTCTTTCTGGAGAATCCCTCACGAACACACCCAGAGGGATGCTTCACCATCTCCTAGGCATTTTTCAATCCGGTCAAGTTGACAACAAAATCTACCCATCACAGTGACAGCAGAGCTAACCCACATCCTTGCAAGTTTCAGCTTCACAGGAAAGAATATGACCACATGCCACTCTTCTGGGAAATGCCTCATGGCATCCAGTGGCTTGGAGGAGGTGGGGGTGCAGCTATAATTAGTCATGGTGTGAGTCACTGCAGGGTGGAGTGTTCTTAGCAGGACAATGGGGATGGAGAGTCTAGACGGACAGTCTGGCTATTGCTCTCTAGAAAGAGAAGTTCACCATAAACCTCTGGCTTAGCACATTACCGTGGCCATGACCAGAAATCTCCAGGAGCTCAATACCACACAACTCTAGGTGAGGAGCCCCCTATAGGTTCTGCTCATTTTGCTTTTAAGTATCCCTATTCCCTGGGACCCACACCTCAGAAGGTGTCCACTTCATTCCTACCAGGCTCCTCAGCCTCTGGAGAGAACCAGTGAACTAACATTTCCATCCTGAATGGCCCCCAAAGTCTGTGCATGGACCCTTCCTTCTCACCTCTCCTGCTCTATCACTAGCTCTACTCTCTCCATTCCTGTATTTTCAAGGCCAGGTCACCTCAGTTTTCTTTGTCTTGCTATACCTTCCTAGAAACTCATAGTAAGTTCACGAGCACCTATAGGTTTTCACCTCCCACCAACCACCAGATTTGCACATGAAGTATTACACACTTTGTTGTAGTTAGCTTTCTTGTTGCTGTGCAGAAAGAACCCAGTGAAAAGCAGCTTGCAGAGGAATGGGTTTATTTTGTCTTATAGACTTGAGGGGAAGCTCCATAATGGCAGGGAAAATGATGGCATGAGCAGAGGGTGGACATCACCTCTACCACAACACTGCAAACAGCATCAAGAAGGCATAGAGAATAATTCAACAAAAAAAGCTTTCCCAATCTTTCAAAAGAGAGGCCCATCTCTTTGAATACAAGAAGCTCACAGAACACCAAACAGACAGGACCAACCAAAGAAGAAACTCTCCAAAACACTTTATAGTTGAAAACTTAAACATTGAAAGAAAAGAGATATTGCTAAATCAGCAAGAGAGAAACAACTCATCACATACAAAGGCAATTCTATCACAGTTACCTCAGATTTTTCAAAGGAAACCATGAAAGGCAGAAGGTTTTGGAATGCAGTACATCAACATTTAAAAAACTGTGGCTTCCAACCCAAACTGCTATACCCAGTGAAAGTATCCCTCATAATAGATGGAGAAAGGAAAAAGTTCTATCATAAAAACTATCTCTATGATTATATGAGCACAAAGCCAAACCTACAGAGAATTCTCCAGGAAATAGTCCACACAGAAGAGTCAAGAAACCATCCTCAAGAGCCCACTAGAATTTGAGCGTGATAACCAAAATTAGAGCACTCATAATAACAGACAATTCATCAAACCCTATGAAACCTACACCATGGCAGGGATTAAATCAAACCTCACAGTTGTAACTTTGAATATTAATGGACTTAACTCTACCATAAAAAGACACAAATTAACAGGGTGGACCAAAAAATGGATCCTTCCATCTGCTGCCTTCAAGAAACCTACCGCACCTCTAAAGACAGATACCTCCACAGGGTGAAAGGATGGAAAATTATTTTCCAAACAAATGGAAATGAAAAATTTGTGGTGTGGTTACATTAATTTTTGACAAAATAGACTTTAAACCAAAAGTGATTAAAAAGGACAAAAAAGGTCATTTCTCATTCATCAATGATCCAACAAGAGGATATCACTATTATAAATATATATGGACCAAATAGGTGTACCACATTTTATAAAACAAAACTAATTGACAACAAAACAGAAATCAACTCCAATTTGATCATAGAAAGATACTTTAATACCCCACTGTCATCATTAGACAGACCATCCAAACAGAAAATTAGCAGGGAAACAATAGATCTTAACACCTTAGATCAATTAGACCAAACAGACATCAACAGAACATTCCATCCCAATTCTACAGAAGTTGCATTCTTTTCATCAGCCCATAGAACCTTCTCCAAAATATACCACATGTTAGGACATAAAACATGCTTCCATAAATTCAGGAAAATTGACAACTCTCTGCTTCATACCAGACCACAATGTATTAGAACTAGAAATTAACAAGAGAAACAACAGAAACTACACTAGCTCGTGGAGACTGAACAACATTAAACAATGAATTGGTCATAGAAGAAATAAAAAAGGAAATTGCAAAATTTCTTGAGCTAAATGATAATGAAAATACACATACCAAAACTTATGAGACTCAATGAAGTCAGTCTTAAGAAGAAAATTTATAGTGCTAAATGCCTTCATAACAAATACAGAGAGATCTCAAATTAATAACCTAACCACACAACTAAAGGCATTGGAAAAACAAGAACAATCTAACCCTTGTAGCTCCAGACAGAAAGAAATAATTAAGATTAGAGCAGAGATTAATGAATTAGAAGCTAAGAAAACAATTAAGAAAATTGATGAAACAAAGAACTGGTTCTTTGTAAAAACAAACAAGATTAATACTCCTGGAAAATTTGATCGAACATACAAAAAAAGAGAAGTCTCAAATTAACAAATTAAAAATTAAAAGGGAGAGGTCACAATAGACACCAACAAAATTGGAAGAATCATTAGAACATATTTCCAAAACTGTGGGACCCTGCTAGGAGGCATGGAGGATATAGGTTTAAAGGAAGTTGAGGCTGGCCTGAAACCCAGATAATCTCAAGCTTCTCTGAGCTTCTCTGAGACCAGTAGGCATTTTGGCCGTCTCCTTCTTTTATCCTAGAAGCTCCAGCCCCCTGGAAGGCCACAGCAAACTCTGATAAGCTTAAACACGTCTAGGCCTGAACTCACTGGAGCTCACATACCCCAGCTGTAATAACAAGCCTGGGCAATAAAAATTTAAAGGTACTGGCATAAAAATAGACAGATAAAACAATGGAACAGAATTAAAGATCTGGCTCATATTTCAAGTAACTACAGCTACTTGATCTTTGACAAAGTTGCCAAAAATGTACACTGAAGAAAAGACAGCATCTTCAACAAATGGTACTGATCAAATTGGATAAATACATGTAAAAATATGAAACTTGATGTACTCCTCTCACCATACACAAGAATCAACTGCGAATGGATTTAAGACCTGAAACTCTTGGAAACTTGGAAGGAAAAATAGGAAGAACTCTTCACAATATAGAAGCAGGGAAAAACTTCCTGAACACACCCCCAGTAGCCCAGGAAATTCAACAATCACTCAACCAATGGGATCTCATCAAGCTAAAAGACTTCTATACAGACAAACATAGCAGACACAAAGCCAACAGACCACCATCAGATTGGGAGAAAATATTCACCATCTACACTACAGGCAGAGGCCTAATATCTAAAACCTACAAAGAACTCCAAAAATTAAGTAATAAAAAAATTAAAAAATCCACTCCAAAAGAAAAAAAATTGGGACACTGAGCTGAATAGGGAAATCACAAAGGTGGAAATCCAAATGGTTAACACTCATTTGTTAAAAAAGTTTATCTTCCTTAATTATCAGAGAAATGCTATTCAAAACAACTAGGGGATTCCACCTTACTCTAGCTAGAATGGCAATCATTAAAAAGTCTAACACAACAGTAGATGTTGATGAGGATGAAGGGGGGTGGAGGGATAGGGGAAGGAACACTCATTCACTGCAACAGTGGCACTCAACCTAGGTGGGTAATCAAGAGCTCTCTGATTGGCTAAGAGATCAGTAGACTCAGTGGCATGGAACCCATAGCTGAAACTGGGATCCAAGCCAAATGCTTATGGAGACCAAGAATCTGGGCTCCAAGGGGAAGTTTCCACTAACCATGAACCTAAAGAGAGGCTATATCTAATATAATCTTGACAAATTAACAACACTTATCCCATTTAACCTATGCTGATCTCACTCTCTGTTGGAGAATCTGTTATTATATTTTAGAAGGAACCCGAGGACAACCTAATTTTACCAACAAGACCAGAACTGATAGCTGACTCCCTGGCAGGAGATGAACCACCAATCACACATCACCTTGGGGCCCAGGTGAAACCACAGAGGAAGTGGCAAGATGAGCAAGAGTGCTGCTCCCACAGCCAGCTGACAACCTGTGCCAGAACAATGAGACAGACACTGAGGATACTCAAAATGTTCCAATGCAGAATTCTAAAAAGCTTCTAAGAGTTCAACACTACAGTAGACTTAAACTTACCCACCATGGCTCAGGGAATTTTGCAGAAGAGGGGGCAGAAAGATTGTAAAAGTCACAGTGGAGGGGAATGCCCTGTGGCATTGCCCTCCCCCCACACCCAATGACTGCTGTTTGAACAACTCCTAGCCCTCAACTCCATGGTGCATGCCAGCAATCCCACCAAGGAGGGCCCTCAGGGGAGTGGGGGCAGGGAGGAGGAAAAGGGTGGTACCGACACATGACTTGTTCATACAAAGTTTCTACTTAATAAATAATAATAACAAAACAACTATGAGATTCCATCTCACTACAGTCAGAATGGCAACCATCAAAAAATCAAATGACAGCCAATACTGGTGGGGTGTGGGGAAGGAGGAACCCTCATCCACTGCTGGGGGGAGCGCCAACTTGTACAGCCTCTCTGAAAGTCAGTATGGAGACTTCTCAAAACACTGAAAATACAGGGGGGGTATAATTACACAAAACTAATGTTGCCATGAATCAATCCATAGAAACTTTCCTCCTTGATAGCATTTTACAAGACATTATCTTCATTTAAGGGAAGAAGGGACCAGAACAGAAGAGCCCCACAGAAGGTGGAGAAAACTTTACCCTAGAACCTGTGCTTTGACTGGAAAATCCCAGGACCCAAATTTGGTTGCCACCCACAGTGAGCTATTGGTGATAGAGACAAATGAGTTCCCTAAAATAATGCAGGCCATTGCCAAAGCACTTGGTTACCTGCCAGAACTAAAAGGCAAGACCTTATTGCTGAAGACACCACAGCCTCTGGTCACAGGACATCAAGAGGCCATGCTGGATTTGAGAGAGAAACTAGTTCCCTCCTGGCTAGCCCCCAGAGCACTTGAAAGTCCTATGGGAGCTGCTAGGGAATAACTGTTGCCAACAGAGTGAATAAGCAGGAGATCCTTCCAGATATGAAATCAATCAGCCAGGCCAGAAGTACAGAGTTGTGCAAGAGTGGAACACAGCCTGTGAGGGCAACCAACTACTCATGGATTGGACATGAGACCCACTCAGTGGGGAAGAACTCATATATGGTTCTGGGAACCAAGCCAGACTATCTAGGACAGGAAACCAATAGGCTCCAGAGAGAAACTCCCTTGCTTTTAGCTAAGAATGGGTATACACACATCAATAAGTCTTTCTAATAACTATATTCATCTCCTTTAATCCAAACTGCTATCACTTTTGGTTGGAGAATCTGCTATCACACAGATGGTGGAGAATAATGGGGGAGATCCAGGATACATCACTTGGGTCCCCTCCACCTCATCGATGCAGGCCCAGAAGTCATTACAAGGGAATCAGTGACATGGACACTGCTCTCACAGTTCCAGGGAGATGGAACATGCGGTCACTCAAACCTCATAAAGACAGATATCCAGGGGCTACAGGGAACTTGACACTACATCAGACCCCTATCTTGCCCACCAAGGCTCAGGGAACTTTGTAGAAGAAGGGGTGGAAAGATTGTAAGAGCCACAGGTGGGTGGAAATAGCCTGAGGCACCGTATATACCCAGAGACTGAGGCCTGCCGATAGGCAAAGAATACCAATAACCCCCCCAGAGGGGGACTTAGGAAAATGGAGACAGGGGAGAGGGGATAGAAGAGTCTAACCTTTTATCTAAATAAAGCAATCAATCAATAAAAAAAAGAACAGCCCCACGTGGGCAATGCCAGCTGGGGATGGAGTTTGAGCTCTCCCTTCAGGCCTTGCTCTTTCAAAAGAATTCGCTTTTTAACTAGGTAGTGTTCAATAGTTTGAGTCTTGCCCTCAGAACATTCTTGCTATAGTTCCAGTGCAGAGGGGTAGGCTTGTCTTTAACTGTAGTAATCTCAGTATTTTTTTAAAGAAATAAATGTGGGCTGGAAATATTTCTCAGTGATTAAAATGCTTGCTTACAAATCCTTACCGCCCAGGTTCAATTCCTCAGGATCCACATGAAGTCAGACACATGAAGTGGTGTGCTTCATGTGTGTCTAAAGTTTATTTGTAGGAGACTCTTGTGTGCCCATTCTCTCTCTCTCACATTCATTATTCATTCCTGCATGCATGCATTCATTCATAAATAAATAAATAAAATTTAAATGGAGAATACACCAGGTGAGGTGGCTCATGCCTTTAATCCTAGCCTTGGGAGAATAGCAGTGAGTTTGAGGCCAGCCCAGGCTATAAAATGAGTTTCAGGTTAGCCTGGGCTAAAGTGAGAACATGACTAAAAAAAAAAAATACAGAGAAATGTAACCCAAGGGTGTCCCTACATTTTGGATGGAAGGACATGACACAATGCTGCAGGTGTCTGATGTGTGTGTAACTCTACACCTGGGGGCTGACAGGCATATGCTGTGTGACAAGAGTAAACTTAGGTTGAAACCTTGGACACCCTAAAAGGCATACCGTGACCAATACCTTGTACATATGAAATAGTATGGAAACCTCCCTGATAAGATGGGGGAGCCCACAGGTGGGTGCTGAGAGAGGAAGAGCTACCCAGTGGAATTCTATATCCACTGTGTTTCCATGGCAGCGGTAAGGCGCTTCCTTCTGGTGCTCCCATCCTTCTTCCTGTATGGAGGTCTGAGTCAGAGGCAGCCATATAAGTGGGTCTCATAGCCTGTCCTCCAGGAGAAAATCTTCTGTAAAGACTGGCCTCAGCTGGCAGCCCTGGCAGCTGCACACAGATCTGATGCCTCATGAAGGCCAAGGCTACTCTCACCAGGCTGCTTTCTGACCACAAATAACTGAGGCAGGACCCTCACACACCATCACATTCCCTTCCACCTGTCATCATGCTAAACGCCTCATTGCCTTGGCCAAGCTGATGCCCAAGGCTGCAGTAAGGTCCACAGCTCTTCCTCTCCTCCTTCTCTGACTACTTCCAGGGGTGGGAGGTCAGACCTGTCTGCAGTATTAGGCTCCCACTTCCATTTACCCTCACAGATACAAAATAAATGAGACTATTTGAAAACTAACCTTTAAGGGCATTCTCAACATTGAGGGCAGGAGCCAGATCTGTTTGATCCCACGCCATCGCCAGGGCCTGTGTAGCATTTGATAACAGGAAGAAAGAGAAGGGAGGGAGGGAGGGAAGGAGGGATAGACTGAAGGAGATAGGGAAGAAGGAAAGAAGAGAGAGGGGGAAGGTGGAAGGAAAAAAGAAAAATTTAGAATAGCTGGGAGTGAAAATCTAATTAAACTTTGGTAAGTGTTAAAAACAACAACCAGGCATAGTGGTACATGCCTGTAACCCCAGCCACTTGGGTGGTGGAGGCAGGAGGATAAGAAATGACTTCAAGAAATGGCTTCCTGTGCTTCATGAGAGCCTGACCCAAAACCACAATGTCTCTCTCTCACACACACACACGGAACAAAAGAATGTAAGCAGATGAGTAGAGTCAGTTTGGAATTTAGAAAAGGGAGTTCCAAAGATCAAACATGTGTTAGTATAACTCCATCATTGACTGAGAAGTGCCTTTTTACACACACCTACACATCCACCCATCCTACATTTACATAGCATGCAAGAGGTAATATAGCTAATATAATAAATATGCACTCAGAGTATTCAATACCTACAAATAATACCTACATGTAGCACAAAAGTAAAAGGGAAATGAAACAACCAAAAAGAATCCCATAGCCACTGCCAGTGGAAACATGACCAGCAGCCAACCGCCAACCCCAGGCAGCGTGCCTACACAGTGAGCCAGGGCACCGCCATTGTTGCAGCAGCTGCAATGTCCCCGAGAAAAGGCTCTGCATTGGCTCAAGAATTATAATCCTAGCAAACTCAATGAAGCAGGTTGTAAGTCTAGCACTGATTTATTTACATTGTGTAGTGTGCGTGTGTGGTGTGGTATTTGCATATATGTGTGCAGATGCGAACACCCCTTGTGTGTTGGGGAGTTCAGAAGAGGATATTAGGTGTCTCTTCCATCGCTCACCTACGCATTTCTTTGGGAAGGAGTCTCCTCTCTGAATTTGAGCTACTGTTTTCTGGAGCCCTAGCAATTCTCCGGTCTCCCCTCCACACACGACTGGGGCTATAAGCATGCACCCAGCTGTGTATGTGGGTGCTGGGGAATCAAGCCAGGTGGTCTCAGCCCCCCTTGGGCCTTCATGCTTGTACAGCAAGGTGCACTTACTTGTTAAACCAACACCCCCTGCCAGCCCTGACACTCGTTTTTAAATTAATAATCATTTAATGCACACAATAAACATGTGATTTAAACACATGACTTAAAATACGTTGAAATGAGGCTTTCTCACATGTATCTTTTTTTGCAATTATCTTAACAGGAAAAAAATGTGAATTCAGAGTTCTACTTTTTTTTTTTCCTTTGGTTTTTCGAGGTAGGGTCTCACTCTAGCCCAGGCTGACCTGGAATTTACTGTGTAGTCTCAGGGTGGCCTTGAACTCATGGTGATCCTCCTATCTCTGCCTCCCGAGTGCTGGGACTAAAGGCGTGTGCCACCATGCCTGGCTTACTTGTTTTTGTTTGTATTATTTCAAGAGCATTACAGGAATATAAAATAGTTCATAATTCTGAGAACAAAGGGCTCAGGGCACAAGCTGTATACCAGTTTATTGACATCATGGAGGTGTGACTGTGTTCATAACTATGATTGTATGTATGTGTATCTATCTTTGTGAGTGTTGCAGTTAATTCTTTTTTAAGATCTGAATTATAATTCCAACACCCTTGTTGCAGTCAGCTTTCTAGTTGCTGCGCAGAAAGAACCCAAGCAAAAGCGGCTTGTGGAGGAATGGGTTTATTTGGCTTACGGACTCAAGGGGAGACTCCATTCTGGCAGGGAAAACGATGGCATGAGCAGAGGGCTGGACATCACCTCTGCCACAGCACTGCAAACAGCGGCAGGAAGGTGTGCCAAACACTGGCAA
>PVHP010008210.1:0-54082 GCA_004024765.1 Zapus hudsonius | reverse complement strand
TTTTTTCTTTCCTTTTTTAAAATTTTTATTTTTTTTACTAGTAGTAGAAACAAAGTCACGTGTTGGTACCACCATTTCCCCCCTCGCCTCCCCCATTCTACTGAGGGCTCTCCTCAGTAGGATTTCTGGAGTGTTCCAAGGGATGGAGGGCTATGGGTTGTTCAAGCAGTGGACAGTTATTGGTGAGGGGCAATGCCTCTGGATATCCCCCCCTCCACGGCTCTTACACTCTTTCTTTTTGCTTCCTCTTTTGCAAAGTTCCCCAAACCATGATGGGTGAGTTTTAAGTCTGCTTAATTGTTGAGGACTTAAGAGTCTCTGGGTTTCTACTTTGGACTGTTTTGAGTATCCTTGGTGTCTGTCTCCATTACCCTTGGCACAGGCTGTCAGGCTGACTGTGGGAGCAGCACCCTTGCTCATCTCCCCACCTCCTCTGTGGTTCACCTCGCCTAGCTGATGTGCTCTGGGTGGTTCATCTCTGCCAGGAAGTCAGCTGTCATTTCTGGTCTTGTTGGTAGAGTTGGGTTGTCTAAGGTTCTTGCTACCTTCTGAAAAATACAAACTGATTCTCCAATGGAGAGTCAGATTGTCATAGGTTAAATGGAACAGGTATTGTTAATTTGGTGAGATTATACTGGGAATAGCCTCTCTTTAGGCCCATGGTTAGTGGGCACTTCCCCTTGGAGTCCAGATTCTTAGTCTCCGTGGGAATTTGACTTGGATCACAGTTCCAGCCAAGGGTTCCTTGCCACTGAGTGGATCCGTTAGCCAATCAGAGAGCTGTTGGTTGCCACCTAGGTTGTGTGCCTCTATTGCATCAGTGAATATTTATTGCCATGATGGTGGCTGTGGATACTATTTTTTAAAATTTATTTTTCATTCATTCATGAGAGAGAGAAAGAGAGCCGAGAGAAAGGCACAGAGAGACAGTGAGTACTGCTATGCCAGAGCCTCCTGCCACTGCCCATAGACTCCAGACACATGTGCCATGTGGTGCATCAGGCTTTATGTGGGTACTGGGGAATCGAACCCGGGCCACCAGGCTTTGTAAGCAAGTGCCTTTAACTACTTAGCCAATCTTTTCAGCCCCCAAACAAAACCAATACTGCTGGTCCTCGGGTCCCATTCTGAGTCTTAACGTTCTAGAACAGGCTTAAGGTTTCTGGATAGTGTTATCTAGTGGACTTTCTGTATCAGGGACAGCCCCGAGGTCTGTGAGGTACTGAACACTTAGGAAGAGGCTGGTGGACAGAGGAATGGGCTGCTAATGTATGTGATTCTAGTCCTTTCAATACCACACAGTTCCAGGCAGCATGGTTGTGTTTAAGCACAAACCCAACCATGTATGGCTGGCTGAGGTGTCCTCTTCTTTCTTTCTTTCTTTCTTTCTTTCTTTCTTTCTTTCTTTCTTTCTTTCTTTCTTTCTTTCTTCTTTCTTTCTTTCTTTCTTTCTTTCTTTCCTTTCTTTCTTTCTTTCCTTTCTTTCTTTCTTTTCTTTCTTTCTTTCTTTCTTTCTTTCTTTCTTTCTTTCTTTCTTTCTTTCTTTCTTTCTTTCTTTCTTTCTTTCTTTCTTTCTTTCTTTCTTTCCTTTCTTTTCTTTCTTCCTTCCTTCCTTCCTCCCTTCTCTCTCTCTTTCTTTTTTTTTAAATAGATGAACTTAGAGGATATTAAGTCTTGGCTGGCTCACAGGGAGGGGGGCTCAGAGATACTGCAATCCGGCCTGAGTATAATAAACCCCTTTGTTACATTTAAATACCATCATACTATCTTATATACAGCAGCGCATCGGGATGTTTTATCGTAACGATACAGCAGCATGAAAACCCCAGACAACTCTAAAAAGGCGCTAATTATTATTATTAGTGTTTTGCGCTAACAATAAATGTCAAATGGAACCCTGAAAACAAATAACTACCTGTCACCAAGTGAATGAAAGGCAATTTTAGTAAAGTGAATTAAAACCCCAAACATCACCAAGCCCAACCAACCAGCACAGCCAAGGCGGTTTCGTGAGCTCCCCAAGCAATGGCAGGGCGAGGATGTCCTTGGGGCAAAGTCCTGAGGATCATGCCAGCTCATTAGCACCCTGGGGACCTGCAAAGGCAAGGTAGGCAGAGCTGAAATGCCGGGGCAGCACATCTTCAGAGAGGCCCTCCATCACAGCAAATGGAGAGTGGAGACCATTAAGGATGGTGTGAGTCTTTATTTATTGGCTGGGCTGAGGCCTGCTGGAATGTTATCAGTGAAAAATTAAAGTTGGACCGCAGGCTGAGGATTTGTTTTCCTGACATCCTTCCCTCAGATTTTTCAAAGTGCATTCTGGGTGTCTCCCAAAGACTATTTTTAAAAAAATAAATCGTACATTTTATTTTTTCAAACTTCATTTATCTTTGATATCTGATTGACATATTCAGGACAGTCTAATCCTTTCTGCTGAAGTGAGCTTTGACAGTCACTTGCCGCATACAGCAGTTAACTTCCCAGAGCCCTCCATGAGTGAGAACAGGGCTGGGATTGAGACTCACTGGGAAGGAGAACTGGGTGGGCTTCTCTCTGAACAGCAGGGTTGGTCCTGGGGTCTGTGCCCCTGGGCCCAGCCTGACAAAGCTGAGAGTTTGGAAGCCAGCTATGGGTCATTAGTAAGAATCAGCACCAGAGGACATCATGAGAGCCACAGAAGGAGGAGCCAGGGCTTGTCCCCCTTCTCATCCTACTTTGTGATAACCACTGGGGAAGGAAAAGGCCCTGAAGTGGAAGAGGTTTGCCTTTGTTCTCAGAAACGGCTAAGTTTATTCTATCTGGCTTAGGAGAGACCTCTCCTCTCCCTCTGGCTTAGGATAGACCTCTCCCACCCATCATAATGGGCCAGCCACTGTGCTGTGCTGAGCTGTTGTTGGTTTTGAGAGGGGTGAACAACCATTGGAGTTAGGGGATGATGGGAGGTATGTGGAAAGAGAGCTTTCAGGAGCAACAGCTACCTGCTTCAGGAGGAAGTGCACCATGGGAACTCCTGGGAGGGTGGAGTTATAAGCAGAAACCTCAAAGACTGGGATGAAGCAGTTGATCAAGAAGAGAGATGGGTGTGGGGACAGGAGGGATATTTTAGGTCAGAAATGGCTTGTGAGAAGGAGAGAAGGAAAATTTGTGTTCCCTGGAAGCAAGAAGAATCCAGTGTGATGAACAAAGATATCAGAGTTGAGAGGGAGTGGGGTCAGCCCTCATGAAGAACAGTACTGAGGGATTTTGAAGGTCACTGCTAAATGTTTATTCACACTGACACTAGACAAACATGGGGGACATGGATGAATGAGAGAGACAAATCCCTTCCTTGTGGAGCTTAAATGATATTGGGGGGCACAGCAGTTAAAACAGTAAGCAGAGGATAGATAGACAGCATGATAATTTTTTCATGTGCTGTGAAAGATACTTCCAGAGCTACTGTAGGAAGCCAAGTATATCAGATTTCCTTCAGAGAGTATGTTCAGGAGAGTCTGCCTGCAGTGTGATGGCCAAGCTAAGACAGGCAGGAGGAGACAGCAGTTTAGAGCATGCCTGGAGACCCTCTCTGTCCCCTACCATGCCCCGTGTGGGTCTGGAGCTCAGATCAAGAGAAGAGCATTGGTTTCATGCATGTAATCTGTCAAGAAGAAATAAGTTTGATTCATGCTGAGAGATAGCAACAGTTTTCCCAAGTTTGTGAAAGACTTTTTAAGGAGATTTTGTGTGTGTTCCTGGGGAGAGTCTCCCTTTTCTGGTATTTTCGGGTCCACATGACCACCCTCTCCTCCCCACCCAGGGCTACAGACAGGACAGTAAATAAGGAAAGAAACATAGTTAATGAAAAGCTGTGAGATTCAGCTTGGCACCATGGGATAATGTGAGAACTGGGTTGGGTGCAGGCCCTGTGAGTGGAGGCCAGCTACCTCCTCCTGGTGCTGCCTCGTGCTCTCCAGACCCAAAGTAAGCTAGTAGGTGGATCAGTAAGAAAAGACGTCCTTGAGTCAGGTGAAAAAAAAATTGTGCTCCACATGGAACCCCACAGAGAGTGGAGGGATAAGCAAGAGACCGATAACCACAGCCAATCAGTCAACCCAGGATAAGCCGGTGAGACAGACACCAACGATTTTCAACACAACCTAAAGCAGAAGTACAGAGACCCCCTAAGACCTCAACAATAAAGCAGCCTTAATACTCACCCACCATGACTCAGGGAACTGAGTGGAAGAGGGAGGGGGTGGAAAGATTGTAAGAGCCATGGTGGAGGAGAATATCCAGAGACATGGCCCCCCTCAGTAACAACATACAAAGGGGGAGGAACTGGGTTGACTCCTAGGCTATCCATAACCCCCTACCCCATGGACTGATCCAGTTTGCCCATGGAGGAGGATACCCAGGTGATTGGGGACAGGGAGGAGGGAAATGGGGGATTTGGGGACACCAACACATTATTTGCTCATTCAGTGTATCTAAATATGGATAATAAAGATATAATTTATAAAAACAATAGTGCTAAAGAAGTTTTGGCCCACCGTAAGTCTTATTCTGGCAATATTGGCCCCATTTGGTCTACAACCAGGAATGACTCACAGGTAAAAACAGAAGGATGAAATGTTATGGTTACCTTGGAGTTGCTGAGATGGAGCACCAGGCCAAAATCAGCTGGTGGGAGGAAGGTTTTTGTTGTGGTCAGCTTTCTAGTTGCTGCGCAGAAAGAACCCAAACAAAAGCAGCTTGTGGAGGAATGAGTTTATTAGGCTTAGGGACTCGAGGGGAGACTCCATCCTGGCAGGGAAAATGATGGTATGAGCAGAGGGCTGGACATCAACTCTGCCACAGCACTGGAAACAGCGGCAGGAAGGTGTGCCAAACTCTGGCAAGGGGAAGCTGGCTTATAACCCCATAAGCCCGCCCCCAACAACACAGCTTCATCGAGGTTGTAAAACCTAAACTGCCATCAGCTGAGGATGGAGCTATCAGAACACATTCATTTGTTTGTGGGGGACACCTGGATCAAACCATGACAGATTTGTTTTATTTTTACTTGCAGTCTTGACCCACTCCATGATGTCAGGGGGAAAGCATGGCATGAGCAGAGGCTGGATATCACCTCTGCCACAGCTGGTGAAAATAGCAGCGAGAGAGTGTGCCAAACTCTAGCAAAGGGGAGCTGGTTAAAACACCCATAAGCCTGCTCCCAGCAACACACCTCCTCCAGCAAGGCTCTATTTCCCAAATTGCCATTAGCTGGGGACCAAGCATTCAGAACACATGAATTCATGGAGGGCATCTGATTCAAACCACTATATAGAAAGAATTAAACTCATGGATGGAAGATTGGGAACAAACCGTAGGTGAAATTTCTGCAACCAAAGAGCCACCAGCAGCAGCAGCAATGAATTTTATGCTATGTACCAGGCACTTAGGGTAAATGCTTTTTACCTGCTTTGAACTCAGTCCTCATGATGACACTGGCTGTCAGTACTATGTATTATTATTTCTGTCCTTTGGATGAAGATCTTTTATTTTTGTTTTCTTTTTGGCAGTTTCCTATGTGTATATAATGTATTTTAATCATACTCACCTAGCATTACCCTCTCTAATTCCCCTCTCACTACTGATAAACCCTCTCTTCTTAATCCCCTTCCTGCTTTTGTGTGTGTGTGTATACATATACATGATCCACTAAGTTTAATTAGCATGAGCATGGGTGGGGGGGGTATTTACTGGGGAATGGACTACTTACCAGTTGCTATACACACACCAGCCATGGCATGTCCAGTAGTTCCACAGTACTCCTCCCCATCCGACAGCTCCTACAAGCTTTTTTCTCGATCTTCTATGATGTTCCCTGAACCTTGGAGGGTAATCTAGACATCCCATTTAGAGCTGTGTAAGCAATAGTCACTGACCCTCAGCACTTTGACTAGATCATCATTCTAACTTCTGTGACTGAGGGTGAGAGAAGCGTTAATCTATGGGCACAAGCATAAATACTTAGAAGGCAGTTTGACACCATGTTCATTTAGCATAACAATAGTAGTAGGTTCTCCATTAGGTAGAGTCTAAGATCTCCCCAGCCATGGGTAGAACAGAGACTTTCAACAACCAGCCTAAGGCTCCCAAGGTTAGTGAGCCACTGAGCTACAATTGAACCTGGGTCACTGGTTGAGCTCTTACTTCTGACCCCTTCCAGGGTGTCTTTCTAGCAGAAATCCTGACTACCCTTGAGAGTCAGAAACACTATTTCTACTAGTCTAGGGGCAGGGGGTCAACCAACTTTTTCTGTACTCTGACAGACAGCAATTATTTTCTACCTTTATGGATCATATTGTGATGGTTCAGGCAGCTCCATAGACACCCTCCCCTTGAGTGGGAGGTGTCTAGCTAGAGCTCAAACCTGATTGGTCAGGTATGAGCCAACCATCTGTCTCCCACCTACCTAGGGAAGGAAATACTCACTGGACAGATAATCCTGTCTCTTTCTCACACACATGACCTAGAAAAAAAGACGTCTGCATCTCCAGGCCCCACTCCACATTTTTTCCACATGAACCTTTTTCCTCATGATGGGAGCCCTCTGATATCTTTTCTTCTGCTGCTTGTTTAGCTGAACAGCATAAATTCTGTTAAACTCTTCACGTTTTCTCCCCACACTGGTGACTGGAGAATTCTGTAATTCATGTTCTCTTAAATAATAGTCTCCCAGTATACCTTAATATCTTGTTGTCTATGATTTTAATTCTTTAACTTTATAGACAAGAATTTGGGTACTCCTTAAATTTGGGGGTGCACTGGAATTTTTGCTGGGCATTATCTAAATTCTAATCCTCACCTCACCCTGCTTCAATAGGGCCTTTGCCTCGCCTTCTCAATCCTGCCCCTGAGGTGTGAGCCATTACAGACTGTAAACAAGTGGGATTGCCTGTGTTTAAATAACACTTTATTGTACTCACTGAACTTTAAAGCATGCTGTGGTTTATCATACAATACACATTAGTGCTTTTGATTTTTGTTTTGGTCTTTTGAGACAGGGTCTCACTCTGTACTCCAAACTGGCCTAGAACTCACTCTGTAGCCCATGCTGGTTTCAAACTTGCAGGATTCCTTTTGTCTCGAACACCCCAAGTGCTAGCTTATAAGCATGTACTGTTATGATTTTTTTGATTTATTTAAACTATTTAAAAATATGAACCCTATTCTTAGCTCACTGGTCAAATACAAACAGATGGTAGATGGGATTGGCCCAGGGGCCATGTTTTTCCAGCCCTATCCTAGTCTGTGCTCCCTGATTCAAAAACAACAACAACAACAACAACAAAAAAAAACAAAATAAAAAAACTGCTTCCTCAATGGCAGTTGCTGTAAAACAAGAGAAGACAGAAAGAAGTATGAAGAAGGGGAATGGAGGAAGACAAAGAAAGACAAGAGAGAACAAAAATGATATGCACTTGCCTTAATGCTTGGTTTCAATGATATTTAACTCTTGGTTGCAATTAACAGGCTCATAATTTAAATCTGTTTATTAACATGCCTCATGCTATTAAAAAGAAATGTTTGGGGAAACATAGCCAAAGGAAGCCAGCACACAAGGGACTATGGGTAGGGAGGTTCCTGTGTTATTATTCACAATGATACAAAATAGCCAAAAAAGATACAGGGGTAGCAGATGAGCTAAATATCGTTACATTGGAAAGATAGGCATGTGTTAACGTGATCACATGGAGGTCTACTTACTGCCGTGGAAGTTCATATGTGACACAAAAAACTGTGTATCACAATATATTAGGTTTTGCATAGATGCATATAACCCTCAAGAGAAAATTGGAAGGCTATATACTCAAATGCTTATATACATTAATCCTGAATGTTAATCATTATGTATTTCTATACATTTCTAACATTTAAAAACTTTAAACTATTAGATGTTGTTTTTACTAGTACAAAAATTATAGTTCTAAGAACAGAACAAACAAAGGTAATTTGGAGGGATCTCAGTTGTGTCAGGTGTAAAGGAATTCATGGAAAATGATCTAAAAATAAGATTTTCTTCAGATTCACAGTGTCCGGGGTGCTTTCTCCCATCTTTTGGGCTTTCTTCTCATTGATGGTTAAATTCATAACCTCTCTCCCTTCCTGCTTTGGTAATCTGCCATCTGTCTTCCTTCTGACCTGTTGGGGACTCACGAAAACATTTGTTCTCTCTAAAGCAAGGCACTTGGGAAGGACGTTAGGCGTGACAAGGAATTTTTATGGCTTTCTTTCTGTTTTCCTTTCTCTGGGTCCTCCTTTTCCTCTCCGACTTTACCCCAGCAAAGCCCGTGCACATATACTTGCTCCCACCCTGTCAGCCCAGGGAGTCACATTCTCACTGGGACAAGTGACAGCAGACATCCTGGCTGTGATTTATTTTCACAAGTTGCCAAATCGCTCCTGGTAGCATGTCTGTGCTTGGTGAATAATGAGAAGGACCCGCCATCCATCTAAGGTGAACCAATGTGAGCAGTTACATGTAAATTTAGCCATTTCCTCCCTCAGCTTATTTCTTCTTTTCTGATTGAAAAGGAGTCATTTTAAGGGTCTTTGTGGTAAATACCTACATAATTGTATCCTATAGCTACGGAATCACTTTTCATCGGAATCAGGATTTCTGTGGATAAGCTGTCATCCCAAAGTTACAAACTCTGCAATATATATATATATATATATCTTGTCTCTTAACAGCCATTTCTCTGGACCTGTATGAAAGACTCATTCCAATGACAGAGGCGGGTCACTGCGCCAGCAATGCTATCCACCAGGGGGTATGGAGGAGAAAGTGGACCTAAACACATGCAGCGAGTGTCCACCTGATGGGAAGAGAGGGATGTGGGGAGGGAAGCTTGGGGACAGGCCATTCTGAGTTTCAATCCTTGCTCAGCTACTCAGCACCTTGGTGCTCCAGTTAGGGAAAACTGGTTATTCATTGTAACTGTCCCTCATCTAAGGACCAAGCTAGTCTCAGCTGTATCATGATCTTTAGGAACATGTGACATATTGCATTTCCCAAAGATGTCAGAGGGTGTGTTTCCTGCCCTATGTCTTCCTCTTTTCTCTCTCTTATTCTTTATTTCTTTATTCCTTCCTTCTTTTCACCCGATCTCCTCCTTCCTTTCTCTCTTTATTTTTCTGCTTTCTTTCCTTCCTTCTTTCTTTCCTCTCTTCCTTCCCTTCTCCTATCTTTTCCTTATATCCTTTTCCTGTTCCTTGTCTTTTCATTTTTCTTGCTTATTTCTTGCACACAGTCTTACTCTGTAGTCCAGGCTGGCCTGGAACTCACTCCGCAACCCACGGTAGCCTCAAACTAATGGCAATTCTCCTGCCTCAGCTTCTAAAGTGCTGGAATGACAGGCCTGTTGAGTCACCATGCCCAGCTTCTTTATGTGTTTCTAGAATCAGTTCACTGCCTCCATTCAGAACGGAGTGGCCTTTTCCTTCCCTTGGATGTGGGCAGGCGGTGAGTGACTTACCTGTACCAACAGAATGTGGTCTGGTTGGTGAGCTCTTTGTGCCTTTTTAATAGAGAGAGTGAGGAATGACAGCTTTTGCCTAGAGCCACTGAGGGGTCCAAGGACCTCATGACGGCCATACTAGGAGGGAGTCGAAGGCCGGAGCAGCCCTGTGCAGAGAGAGGCCACGAGGGGATGGTGCTGCCAATAAGCAGTGCAAGTCCAGGGTTGACCTTTGGACATGAAACCTGCATAATTTTAGAACCCCACCACCAAGTGACGTCCCCCCCTCACCCTGCCCAGTGTTCCAGTCTCCCCAGCGGAAGCTCTAGACACTGCTTGGTGGACCAATGTCATTAGCTTCCTCATGCAAACAGTCTCAGAGCAATGATAATGGTTGCTTTAAGACATTAATTTTGTGCTGGTTGTCATTTTAATTATTTTTAATTTTTTTTTATTTGAGAGAGGGGGCGGGATAGAGAGGGAGCATGAGGCACCAAGGCCTCCCGCCACTGCAAATGAACTCAAGATGCATGTGCCACTTTGAGAATCTGACTTTACATGGGTACTGGGGAATCGAACCCAAGTCAGCAGGCTTTGCAAGCAAATTCATTTAACTGCTGAGCCATCTCTCCAGCCCTTTGTTGGGTTTTTTTTAATGTGGTCATGTTAACAGGAAAAGAATGACATAAAGCCAAAATTCTTTAAATCTAGTGACACACAGTAGGTCTCTCCATCAGTGGCTATTGTAACAATTGATACTGTTTGCTTCTGTGAGTCAGAGTTCAGATATGAGGAGGGGGGCAGGGGATCGACAGGGGCCACTATCTCTGTGGAGCAAAGGCTGTGAGCTCTCTTCTTTCGTTCTTCCCCTTTCTTTCTCTTTCTTTTTTCCTCCCTTCCTCCCTTCCTTCCTCACTTTCTTCCTTCCTTCCTTCCTTCCTTCCTTCCTTTCTTTCTTTCTTTCTTTCTTTCTTTCTTTCTTTCTTTCTTTCTTTCTTTCTTTCTTTCTTTCTTTCTTTCTTTCTTCTTTCCTTTTTTCCTCCCTTCCTCCCTCCCTTCCTTCCTTCCTTCCTTCCTTCCTTCTTTCCTTACTTCCTTCCTTCCTTTATTTCTTTTTTCTCATGTTATATTTCACTTCTTTTGTTTTATTTTATCTTTATTTTATTTTTTTATTGTCCATAATGAGCTACAACATTTAGTGGGCAAACAATGATTTGTTATCCCCGATTCCCCGCTGCTCTCCCCTCCCCACTCCGCTGGATAACCTTTCTTTCTTTCTTTCTTTCTTTCTTTCTTTCTTTCTTTCTTTCTTTCTTTCTTTCTTTCTTTCTTTCTTTCTTTCTCCTCCTTTCATCCATGCATGTAAATAACGCTTGCATATTTGTTGGACACAAATGTTTCAGGCATGTTTCTGGGTGGTGGGGATGTCTTAAACTAAGGAAGACCTGGATTTTGAAGACAGGGAGACTCCACTGGAGTAGACAGTGAAATTTGTAAACAAATTAGCAAGAAAAGGGAGAAACACCTATAAAATTAAGTGAGAATCACTTTAGTAAATACCCACTCTTTGAAATTTTTTATTGTACAATTTTTGTATCAGTTACCTTCTTGCTGCTTGGACAAAACACCAAAACCGAAGCAGCTGATGGAAGAAAAGGGTTTATTTCACCTTAGAGTTTTGAGAACTGTTGCTGTGGTGGGGAAAACATAGCAGAGCAGACAACCTGGCTTGTTACATCTTATCACAGATGCAGGAAGGAGAAGTCTGAATGAACTCCCTAGGGACAACCGGTGCGGCTGGGCTAATAAACCTCCAGGCTGCTCCCAGTGACACACCTTCTCCAGAAAACCTCCACCTTCTCAAAGCTCCACTATGTGGGGACTAAGTAGGAGGCTCCATCACAAACACATGAGGCTGTATACAGGGGACATTAAGAACCTTCATTTGCCACCAAACAATAGAAATGCATTTACTTTCATACAAAATATGGTATTACTTAGACAACGGAAGAGACTATGGACACCACCCCCCTCTGTGGCAGTCTACCAATTTGTTGGTTTTTATTCCAAGTCGTCCACTATGGATTGTCATGTACAGGTGTCTATAGAAAATACACTCTGTGTGTGTGTGTGTGTGTGTGTGTGTGTAACACCTTTGGCTGGCACAAAATGCCCTTATATGGTATGAGATGTCTCTGAAATTTGTCTTTTCCCTTTATAAGTGTGTTGATGGTTTGTCCATGCATGTGTGTATGGGGGGGTGCACATGTGTGTATGTATATGTGGAGGCCAGAGGACCACCTAAGATGTCATTCTTCAGGTGCTGTCCACCTTTTATTGAGATACAGAGTCTCTCATTGGTCTGGAACTTGCCATATAGGGTAGACTGGCTGACCAGTGAGCACCAGGGATCCTCCTGTCTCCACCTCCCCAGCACTTGGATTCCAAGCATTTTGACATGGGTTCTGGGGATTGAACTTGGGACTTCATGCTTGCAAGTCGAGCACTGTACTGACTGAGCTATCTCCCCAGGACCCATCTCATTCTTAAGCAGTGTGTGAGATTCTGCTCATGAACAACCACTTATCTGCTTCTCATATTGTGACACTTAAATATTTGCTTAACTAAAAATCATGAACGCATGATCAATCAAAACTTTGAATGTGAGTCCTGGAGGGTGTGTGTCGGTGACCCTGGTCCCAAGCAGCCTTTCCTCCCTTCTACTACCCTGGAGGACGGGGTGGGTAGTGGGATACTTGCCTTCTGGGTAGAAGTATTTCAAAGCCAGATGAACATTCAAAACAGGAAAAAATATTGTTTTTCAAACTGTCACCCTCCGGTACTCAGAGCAGGGAGGGGTTGGGAGAGAGAGGCATGACACAAAAACAGAATTGCTTCCTAATAAAAAAAATCTCCAAAGTTTTCTGCGAGGTCCTGTCAGCAGCTCCTCAACAACACGGCTTATTTTAAATTTTATTTAAATCAACAAATTGTACACACTTGAATATGGAAACAGAACACAGGGAAAACACAGCTGCCCTAACCGAGGAACGTCTAATAAACATTATGCCGCTCGGAGATATTTGCTGTTTAATCACCCCATGAAAGGACGCATTCAGCCCAAAGATGTCAGATAGCATCTTGCTGAAGGCGATTGTGCCAGCTTTCTTGGCTTCCGAGTTCATGCAGCTTTTTTCCCCCTCTTCCCTTCTTGTCTTGTTTTTTTCTTTGAAAATCACCCCGTAGAGGTTTTCTTGGACCACTCAGAAGATGAGCCTGTGTGTTGGCAGACTTGATTGCAATCACTGGGGTCAAACCTGACCGTAGACTTTGCGGGGTGGACGCTGCAGTGGACAATGAGAAGCTCCTTGTGTAACAAGGATTGGGAATTGCAAGAGGTGACAGCATGGGACCCTTCTCTGGGTGACTACCCCGATGGCATGTCCAGCAAGCCATTCCTGGCTGTCCCATCCCATCCTAACATTTGTGCTCATCAGGGAAATTTTTATTTTCTCACCGACAGAGTCCTCCTCACTCTCTGTTCCAGAAAAACACCAAGTGATTGACAAGTCCCTGGTTGTTCCCCGGACCCTCTTCTGCGGCTGGGACAAGCCAACTGCTTGGTGGTCATTTTGCTGACTGTGCAGATAAGCTGTTAGCTACTTATGTAAGAAAAAAATCTAGAATGCAAGGTTGGGGATTACAGGACAGAACGAAAAGCAATGAGAGGTTAGGGGACATTGATGCTCAGAGGGAAGAGCAGACAGCTGCTTGAAGACTTTTTTGGTTTGTTTTTGTTTTTCCAGGTAGGGTCTCGCTCTAGTCCAGGCTGACCTGGAATTCACTATGTAGTCTCAGGGTGGCCTCGAACTCACAACAATCCTCCAATTTCTGCCTCCTGAGTGCTGGGATTAAAGGTGTGCGCTACTTGAAGACAATTTTTTTCAGGTAGTCGTTGCCACTTGATGAGTGATCTCAGCCTTCCTTCTCTTGTCTCAGAATCTTCGACCAAATCCACTTTGATCACCAAGTCAATGAGGAGGAGTGAAATAAATCTTGTGCATCGTCTCACAGCAGATGGAGGGGAAGATCAGTGGTTACCCCCTGGAGAGTCACCTCATTTGTGTGACACATGAATTATTTCTCAGCAAGGCAAACCCACATTGTCAGAAAACTTGATGTGTCCATTTTCTGTTAAGTAGTTGACATTTTAGCAAATGCTGACATGAAAGATTTTTATATTAAGAAAACTAATGTCTTGTGGTTACATAAGTTAAAACCTTCTTTTCCTCGTTATTTATTATTTTTTTGTGCTTTTTTGGTGTGTTTATTTTTCTCATGCAAATTCTTGTTTCTATGTGCTAGTTTTTTTTAGTGCCAGTGTCATCAATTACCACAAATAGGCTGAAACAACAGAAATTTATCTGTTTGCAGCTGTGGAAGTCAGAAGTTCAAAGTGACCCTGTTGTCAGGTCTGTGTTCCCAGCAGAGGTCGAGGAAGATCCCTTCCTGCTTCTTCCAGCTTGAGTGATTCCTTTGTACCCTTGGCTGGTGGCATCCTCCCTTCCGTCTCTGCCTTTGCCATGGTAAGGTCTTCTTCTCTGAGTGACTGTGTGCATAAATTTCTCTCCATTTATTTGTTTGTTTGTTTATTTACTTATTTATTTATTTTCTTCCTGGAGATTAAACCCAGAGAGCCTGGTGCATGCTGGGATGTGCCTTACCATTGAGATACACTCAAGTTCTTTGCCTCTTCTTATAAGGCCACTAGACATTGGATTACAGCCCACCCTAACTCTAGTATGATTTCATCTGATTTTTTTTTTACATCTTCTAAGACTCTTTCCAAATAAGGTCATGTTTATGGGTCTTGGGCGGGAGACTTGGACATACCCTTCCAAAGAATAAAGTAAATCCACATATTTACACAATCAAATTCATTAATATTTTTTCTTGTATTCTGAATTTTATGTTGTTTCTCTAAAGGCTGTTTTGTCCTGTGACTGTGAGAAAAGACCTTCCATACTTTCTAGTAAATAACAGATTCGTTTTCATAGTTTACATTTAAATGCTAGAACATCTGGTTCAAATTTTAGTGTGTGAAGTAGGAATCTTTTTTTTTGTTTTTTTTTTTTTTTTTAAATAGCTATTCGGATGTCTTCACATCATGCATTGAATCTTTTCCAAGCTGATTTTAAATATCACTTCCGTCACATAATAAATTTCCATATTTATTTCTGCTTGTTTCTGGACTCGATTCTACACCATTGGTCTGTGTTACTCTCCACCAGGAGCGCTACTTTTTATCATTTCCATTTTAGAATGTGTTCCAGAATTTTCCTAACTGTTCTCACCAGATATATATTTTTAATTGAACTTTGAAATCAGATCTTCCCATACCCCCCCCCCCGAAAAAAAGGATAGCATTTCTCTGGAAATCACATTAAATGTATAGATTTACTTATGGAAAATTAAAGTCACCGTTATCCATTTATTTCAAGTCTCCTACATCCTCATTGGAAAAGGGTGAAAACAGTTCCCATGGCTTTTGAAGTTCAATGTTAGCAAGGATTGTCTTCCCAGAGAGGACTATGAATTCTATGAAAACCTTTGAGCTACTCTGATGTCACTCTCCTTTTTCTACAGAATTGTTCCTGCCGGATTGTTCTAGAATGTTTGTAAGTCAGGCTTTGAATTTTATTCTCATGCTGAATAGTTTTGTCTTCTTGTGAAAATGACTTCCTATTAGGGAGATGATTTTCTGTAATGTGAGAATAATTGCAGGGAAGTTACTTTTCTGTTTAAGTCATTCATTCTCTTGATGAGATCATGGTTATTTTTTTTTTGGTTGGAAGTTAGTCTTGCCCCATGACCTGTGATGTGAGGGACTCAGTTTTTCTCAGACCCAGGAGCAGCTTGATGGGGTCACCACAATTCACCTGCCCAAAATGTGACACAGGTCAGGCTAACCAGAACAAGTTCTGGAGTTCTCAGAGCTCCTAGGAATGAGCATGGAATATTTATGGCTGGACTGTCAAAACTTGGGAGGGGTTTGCCTGAGAATGAAAACACAGAAGAAATAAAAAGGTGAAAGAGAACGAGGAGAGAGGAAGAGAAAAAAGTGATGAAGAAGAGAGAAAAGGGAGAGAAAGAATGGACAGGAGAGAGAAAAGAGGGGGAAGGAGAGAGAAAAAGAACGAGAGGAGAGAGGGGTAGAGAGGAAAGAGAGACGAGTGAGAAAGAGAGAGAAGCGAGGGGAAAGATGGAGAAACCAGAAGAGGAGAGATTAGGATACTCAGGACCACACCTTCCCTTTGCTTTCTGAATACTTAGTTGTGCTTGAAACACAAAAGGAACAGCAATTCTACCAACACTCACTGAGCACTTACTATGGCCCAAAGTTGGTTCAGAGCACCTTGCCTGCATTAGACCTTTTGATCTCCATGACAACACAGTGGGGTGGGTGCCAGTTCCCACACCAATGAAGGATGAGAGCACTGAGCCCTCACTTGTAACCACCTGCTCGTTCAGTGTTAGTAAAGTACAGAGCCCAGGATTCAATCCCAGTTGGCCTTGCTCCAATATCTAAATACTGTGCTAATAAAACTTTTCTTTTGCATTATCCCAGTGGTCATCACCATCTGAAAAAGAGAAGCTTCTCTAGACAAGAGTGAGAGCAGCATTATCATGTGGGTATGCTTATTTAAAAAAAAAGTGCTTTTATGGAAGTTTAGCCAGACAATAGCCGGTGTTACTCCTCAGGGCTCATGACCTCCTGCATTACACAAAGTTATGACTAGGTTTTCAGAACCAGGTGTGCTTTCCCTCCTGTGGAAGGAGGAAAAGATGATGACACCGAAACAAAACAGAGACTAATTGAGAGGGGGAAGAGATCTGGGGGAGGGTGGGGAGGGAAGCATAATGGCTTATGATCTATGATTATGGATGCTGTCAATAAAAAGTTCAAAAAGTTTTCTGCCTGAAAACTTCTTGAGAATGTTTTTCACAATCAGAAACATGCCATTTTCACTTCTTGGTCCTGATGCCTACTGGAAAATTCCTGGGAGTCGCCAGTGAGTTTGTATGTGTGGATTTTCTCAGTGACTTGTCTGTTGTTATAAGTGATCGTATTGTGGTCAGATCATTGAAGTTTATTGTCAGAACTACTCATGGAAGAGGGCTAGAGGAAAGTGGGGCCGTTGGAAATGAGGTGTGCAGGTCATGCTGGGGTCAGGCAGATGGACTGAGGCTCGGGCAGCTGAGAAGGATCAAGAAGTCGGTCAATCAGGGTTTCAGAATGTTGCTACTCTTGACAATTTGTGATGGGCAAGATGGGCAATCCTTGGGTGCAGGGTTTATGCTGTGCATCTCATATATTTAGCAACATCCCTGGTCTATGCCTTCTTGGTGCCAGTGGTACCCATTTCCAACCTGTGTGTTGTTAGCGGAGATATCCTGTGCTTCTAGATGCTCATGATTGCCAGTGAAATTCGCTCCTCACTGACCAGAAGAGACTTTAAGGAAGAGAGAGATAGAGAGAGAGAGAGAGAGAGAGAGAGAGAGAGAGAGAGAGAGAGAGAGAGAGAGAGAGAGAAAGAAAGAAAGCAAAGGTATTTTTACAAACTATTTTAAGGATTAAAGGGGGAAAAGTGTCATTTGCAGTTTAGTGAGCGTCTTGGCTGAACTCCTGCAATTTTAGCCTTTATCCCCCCTGGCTGTCACCAGATGCTACCCTGGAAACAGTAAGACAAAAAGGATAATAAGTTTTAGAAAGCTATTTTAAATTTTGAGTCTATTCTAACAAAATGAAGTAGTAAGATGGCCTCTCCATCTTTTCCTAGCCCTATGCCTTATATATCCATGCCCAGCCACGAAAGAAGGCACAATAACATATTTTGAGTGTGCTACATAAACGAATGGTAATTCAGGATGACATTAGCATGAAGCAGTAGAAGAAATGCACGCATATACCATGTCATGGTCAAGGTTCTTTTCATATATTAAGTAGATGTCACTATTTAAAAGGTTTATTGTGATTATTTAATGATAGAACCTATGAACCTAGAATGGCCATGTGGTGGTTTGGATCAGATTTCCCCCATAAACTCTTGTGTTTTGAATGCTAGCTCGGTCCCCAGCTGATGGCAGTTTGGGATGTTGAGCCTTTGCTGGAAGAGGTGTGCTCTTGGGGGTGGGCTTTGGGATGTTATAGCTCCCCTTCCGCTGGCCGAGAATGGCTCACTTTCCTGCTTCTGTTTCCACCTACTGTGCCAGAGGTAATGTCCAGCCTCTGCTCATGCTGTGCTTTCCTTTGCCATTATGAAGGTTTCCCTCAAGACTGTGAGCCAAACTAAACCCTTTCCTCTCATCAGCTGCTCTGGGTTGAGTGCTTTGTCCAAGCGATGAGAAGGTGATGCCATACACGCTACAAAGTTAAACCCATTGGGAAGGACAAGAAGCCAGTAGAAGAGAGATGAAACAGTTTGAAGCACAGTATTTGAAAATGCAGGAAGAGAGGAGGGAAAGGAGGGAAAGTTGGGAAGGCTAGGAATACGATGAGCTAAGTGATAGCCTTAAGTCTGGCATGTTAATTGCACTAATGTCAAAACACCCGATGACACAGATGACATGTAAAAGTGCAGTTTTACATGAAGTGCCCTTAAAATATTGTGATGGTTAAGTTTTGATGTCAACTTGACCTTTCAAGTAATCTTGGGTGGATCTCTGAGGATGTTCACAGGAAGGCAGCCTCTCAGTAAGGGGCAAGATGTAAGGGAGCTCAAAGGAGCTAGAAGTAAACATCTTTTCCTATGTGGGCAGTGCAGGAAGGAAATTCCAGAGACTCAGGAAACCATTAAGTCTGGGATAGAATTGCAAGACCCCACCCTAGGGCTATATGAAGGTGAAAGAATTCTCTCCTTGGCCTCCTACCTGTTCCCTGTTCTGTGTTTGTGGTGTAGGTGATGGGTTTTTCTCTCTGCTCTGACCTGCGAAAGAGGACCAGCCTCTTTCACTTTTATGGGACTTCCTCTGGATCTGTAGCTTGAATAAATCATTCCCTCCCATAAACTGTGCCTGGTTTGAAGATTCATCCCAGTGGTGTGTGGCTGACTATGACAAATATGAAATCAGGAAAGTCAAAAGAACAGATGAAGATCTACCATGTGAACAGGATTAAAAACGAAACAAGCAAACCAATCAGATGACCCTAGAATACATTGGCTATTCTCAGTGAAAGTAGATTTCAAGGACAAAGAAAGACCTTTCATAATGATGAAACACTTTTCTCATTGAGAAGGTAAAACACCCTAAACATATACACATCTGATAGAGCTTCAAATTCCATGAAGGAAAATCAACAGAACCAAACTGAGGCAAGCACAGCTAAGAGCTGGAGACTTCCGTGCCAATCTGGCTCTTTGAAAGTATCATGAAGTTATTTAACCCTCTTGCTAGATTTATCACAAAGAGAAGAAATGAATCACAAGTATCATGATTTCAAAGAGGGGAAATCCCCAAAGACCCTTCAGACATCACATACATAATAAGTGAGTATTATGAACAACTTTGTGCCAATCAGTCTGACAACTGGGAGTGAGTGGACAAATTTCTTGAAAGACACAAATTACCTAAAGTGGCATCAGAAGAAATAGAGAAATCAGAATAACCCTAAATGCATTAAAGAACTTGAATTTATAATTTAAAAACCCCACCAAGAAAACTCCAGGCTCCCATGATTTCACTTGTAAATCCTGTAAAATATTTAGGTAAGAAATGATATTAATCTTCCACACAGAAAATAGAGGAGAGAACATTTGCCAACCCAGTGTTTGAGAGCATCAATATCATAATACTGAGAGCAGAGAAAAAGATGGAGGGAGGGAGGGAAGAAGGGAGGGAGAGAAGGAGAGAGAAAGCGAGAGAGAGAGTGAGAGAACGGGAAAGAGTAACCCTCCAAGTTAATGTCTCATTAACATAAACATTCCTAAATATTTTTCAAGTGGAATCTATAATCTTTTATCTATTTATCCACTATCTATTGTCTTATCTTCCATTTATCTATCTGTCTATATCTACCTCTTATCTAACATCTAGCTATCCACCTATATATCAACTATATGTCAATTTCTGGTATTTACCATCTTATCATCTATCTATCTGTCTGTCTGTCTATCTATCTATCATCTATCATTTATCTATCTATCATATATCTATATATCTATCATCTATCTGTCTATCTATCAGCTATCATCTAAACACCATTTTCCTATCTATCAATTTTCTGTGTGTGTGTAAACATCATGACCACTAAGTAGGATATAATGCCCCCCAAACAAGATTGGCTTATCATTCAAAAATTAATTCATGAAATTCACTATCAAAAAGAAAAAAAAAAGGAGTGACAAAGGTCATCGCTGACACGTACAGATGAGTACTTGATGAGTACCACCCTCACCTGTGGCAAGCTCCGAGGGGACTGAGAGCAGAATAGAATTTTCTCCAGCTGCGAAGGACCAGCTAAGAACCACCTAACCCTCCACTGCTCCTCTGATGGCGAGGGGCTGAACACATTCTCCGTTCTCCTGAAGAACAAGGATAAAATGGTGATGTCTGATCTCACCACTTCTGTGCAAATTTTCCCAAGGTCTGAGACCGTGTAGTAAGTCAAGGAATGGTAATAGCAGCCAGGCAGACTGCAAAGGAAAACCTTGAACTACTTTTATTTGTAGACAGTAAGATTGTGAACATAAACAATGGTGAGAACTGTGCCAAAGCAGCCACGAGAACTTAGAAATGAATGCATTAATGTCAGAGACAATACAGTTAATACACAAAAATCAATTGTATTTTGGTATCCCATCAACAAACAATTGGTAAATGCTATTTAAAAGTATGATTTACAATGGCATAAAAACCCATGGAATCGCTAAGAATAAATTGAATATAATGTGCTCAGGAACTATGTGCACTGAACACTGTAAAATACTAGAAAGAGATGACAGAGATGTACATAAACATAAATACACATGTAATCATGGATGCGAACACCTGATATTTCTAAGACACATCTGATAATGACCTAATATTCTAAATATATAAAGATATCCAATAATTCAACAGCAAGAAAGGAAATCACCCGATGAAAACATGGGCAGAGAAACTGAATTGATTTTTCTCAGAGGAAAGATATAAATGACCAACAGAGTGAGGGAAAAATTGTTAACTACTGTGAATCATAAGGAAATACAAATTAAAACCACAATGAAATGTCTTTGCACACCTGCAGGAATGGCTGTTACCAAAATGATGACTGGTAATTGTTGGTGACGATGTGGAGCCCGGGAAACCCTCGTACTGTGCTGGTGAAAAGGAAATGTGTGTGATTTTTCCCTGGGGAGACATAAAGAAACATCTATTCACCCCAGACAGGGCATTGGTAGACCAAAGAGACAATTCCTTCCTGGTCAGGTTTGGGAACCAATGAGCATCCTGGGTTGCCTTGCAGGAGCACGGTTGACTCAGGCAGCTATACACCACCCCAGTCTTCACCCCAGTCAGCCTTCCTCCCATTTATTCAGGCATCACTCAAGACCACTGCACTGGGGCAGGATGCCATGCACCTGAGGGAGGAGCTGGAATCTCAGGAGACATTCTAATGACCCTCCTTCTACCAGGGAATGTTAACAGACTTGACATTTTAAGGGTCTTGTGCCGGCCGTCAGCTACTCTGATTCAAGGTGGCAATGGTCCAGGGGACAGGGAAACTTCTATTATCATTTGGGGAAGTAGTGTGGTGTCTGATCAGGAAGGAGGGTCATTTGTTCTCTGTCCTTAAATCAATGAAATGGAGCCGAAACCAACCACTTTGGCCCCCATTTCCCTTGTCTTGCTTCATTTTACATTGAGGCTTTTTTCAATTTCTTCCTAATTTCATTCCCCCTTTCCCCATTCCTTTATTCCTTTCCTTTATTCCTTCATTCTACATTGGTCTTATAGCTTTTATAATATATAAGTGGTCTTGTAGCTTTTATAATGACAACTAACAATATGCACAGTTAGACAATTTAGTCAAGAAAACTGAATGTCCCAAGCTATGAAAACTTAGACAAGAGAATGGGCTAAGCAGACAACATATCTTATCAAATTTCGGTCTGAGTATCAAGGAATGTAGACTTTCATGGGGAAAGACTTATTTTGTTTCCATCATGGGTTTCACTGTCACAGGAGTGTCCAACCTATTTACATTGTGACTCGATGTTATTTGCAAAAATGTTGGGTTTCATTCATACCTATCCTGGGTTACATGCAGCCCACAGACCTGCATTATTGTAGAGAATTTTTAGGGTATGCAGATTCCTTCAGAGAATGGCTGGGAAGGTGGTTCAGTGGTAGCTAGTTTTCTTGGCATGTGAAAGGCTCTTCTGGATTGGACTTCAAACAGCCCTTTCCTCAAAAATCTGAGATGAATTGTCTTCTGGTTATAAATCCCAAGGAAATGAAAGTCAGCATATGACAGAGATCTATGCACTTTATGCTGATCATGACATTGTGCACAGTAGCTAAGGTATGCGATTCTAGGTGCCCATCCATGAATGACTGGATGAAAGACACACGGTATAGACACACTGGACATGAAGAACAAAATCAAAACATTGCAGGGAAATGGGCAGAGCTCGTCATGGTAAACAAACAAGCCAGATGCAGAAAGACAAATATCACATGCTTCATACATAGGATATAGACAAGAGATACCAAAGTAGAATAAAGTAGACAGGACAAAGAGGAAGAGGACTGAGGAACGCAAAATAAGAAAGGTCTGTGTATGAAGTAATATGTGTGATGATCCCTCACTGAGATGTATTCTTTTGTACAATTAATATAACAAATTAAAAAGGTTTTCACTTTGGCCTCTTACAGAGAGTCCAGCCAGGGGTGTTAATCATAAAATGAAAACTCACTGTGTCAGCATAGCTGTTCTGTCTCCATCAAGATGCCCGTTGGGGCTAATTTTATGGTCTCCAGATTACACTGAAAGGAGTATTTGCAGACAACACTGAGAAACAAAGACAGACAAAGTGATCAACCACTACTCACTATGAGTGACAGGAACTCAGCAAGTGCTTTGTGAAACCATAGGTTTTAATCAGTGGGATGAAATAAGGAAGAAAGCTTTGCTACTAGGAGGTTCAACATTGCCTTGTTTGTAACAATGGAACTCTGGTACTGGTCTATCCAGCAATAATGACTGAGCTTAAGATGATGGGGACGCTATGACATCTTTAACAAGGCTGTGACATGGAAGTAACACTCACCCTAACTTAGGAGTCAGAAAACGATGGCCAGGAGACAATTCTTCCCCGTCCCTTGCTTGTGCAAATAGGCTTGTTGGGACACAGCCACAAATACTCATTATGCGTAGTCTATGGCTGCCTTTGGCAGCCTGAGTGGAGTAGTGTCACAAACATGTATAGCTTGCAAAGCTGAAAGCTTTGACTAACTGGCCCTCCCTACCTGTGTTCAATGCCATCAAATGCAAACAAATGGATCAAATTTTTGTAAAACATAGATGCACACATGCATATACTCCTGTGTTGGACATTATACTTGGGGTGATCAATGATAGTTATCTTGGTCAATAAAACAAGAGCTGATTATAATTTGTTAGCATTTTGATTTTCAGTATTGCTAGAGTTTACACCACTACTATTCCTGTTGCCATCCCAGACTGTTACAGTCAGCTCACGCTGCAGGGATGAATCTCCAAACCAGGCAGAGGTGATGTGAGGAAGAAGGGATTGATTTGAAGCTTACAGATACAGAGGAAGTTCCTTAATGGCAGAAGAGGCCAAGCAGAGAGAGAAACCCACCACCCACACCTCCAAAACTAATCACATTCCCACCAAGCTGCAGAAAACACAGGCAGAGTTCAGCCTGCTCTCTGCATACCTTAGGCTGGAATTCCAGATCCACCACCAGCAACACCTTAGGGCTGGACCCTAGGATCTCCAAGGTGACACCTGCTTCAAGTTACAAGCTTTAACAAAACTTAATCTATTGGGAGATATCCATTCAAAGCTACCACACAGACAAAACACTGTTGTGAGTGCCTTTTAAAACTCTCACCAGACAGCGTTTTGCAGTGTGCCCAGCCTCTCAGTGGCTTCTCCTCACTGTAGCCATGGTAGGACAGTCTTTCCTTATTCTGCTGGAGCCAAGAACCATGGCTCTGTCACCAGCTTCTTCTCAGGAGTATACCTGGGAGACCACCCACCACAGAAAAGAAAGAACCAGGCAACAGCAGTGAGAAAATTAAGATCTGCACATGTCACATTTCCTCCCAATCAACCTGTCTTCATTTGCCCCATAATTATTCACCATTTTGTTTACAAATGAGAAATAGTATTCTAGTGTGCAGGGCCTTCCAAGGGACTGAAGTTAATTTGAAATAATCCGCCAGCAAAAGTACCAATAAAAGCATCTGGAAGGCCCTGTCATAGTACCCTCTGGCTACTGACAGACAGGATGCCATTGATACACAAATCAGAGGTGACTGCTTGGGTCCAAGTGGGTCCCCTGGCAGCAAGTGCTTTCCTCAGAGAGAATACTCCTTTCTGAAGACAGGGGCAACTTAATTGAGTGGCTCATTGGAACAGGCTCAGTAAAGACATTCAAGAATCCCAAACAGGCATTGAAAATCATCTTTTTTTTTTTCTCTCCCTAGATGGCATGGGCCAACAGAAGAAAATAATAAATACCTAAAATGGAAAGTAGTTCAAACTATCCTTAACGGTAGACTCAGGAGACATGAAAGAGGTTGTAAGTGTAATATGTCTTGAGGGCTATCATGAGATTTCACCTGTCAAAAATCTGCTAAGGGAACTGTGCACCTGCCTGAAGTTACCACTGAGTGAGGCTCTTCCTAGAGACATGTTTTTATCAGAGGCACTGCTGGGATATAGATTCATAGAACTTCTCCTTGAGTGGTCATCCATCCATTCCTGACCTGGCCAAGGATCCACTGTCCCCTGTCCCTTCTTTTGTCTCCCCTATGGCCCAACCTTGCTGTATGTGTGCACTTGCTTACTGCATGAAGAGCTTGCTCTCATGATGGAAAAGGCTTCCGAAGGTGAAGTTTGTTCCCCTCCCCTTCCCCTGTTTTCCTGCTTTGATGGCTCACTCACGTGTTTTACTCATTCAAGTGTTCAGAATGCAGGCAAAACAGGGACATTGCAGAGAATGGAAGTTCTTGTGTGCATAGCGTGTGAGAGATGACTAATACGCAAATAATCAGACAAACAAGAGTCAAGACAGAGGAAGTGATCATGACCAAAGAGAGAGGCTTGGGACTGCTTTGAATGGAAGGCTTTTAACATGCCAAAGTCCCGGGCTGGAGAGATGGCTCAATGGTTAAGGCATTCAATTCCCCTGTACCCACATAAGCCAGACCCACAAGGTGATGGCCCTGGTGTTCTCTCTCTCTCTCTCTCTCTCTCTCTCTCTCTCTCTCTCTCTATCTCTATCTATCTATCTATCTCTGCTTGAAAATGAATAAAATATTTTTTTAAAAAACATGCCAAAGTCCCAACTCCCCAGTCCTTATAAATGTGACGCTTTACACATGGAGTCTCTATGGACGTAATCAAGGTAAAAGGCTGTGGTTCAAGTAGGTCCAAACCAAGTATGTCCTGCGCCCTCGTAAGAAGAGAAGAGACACTCATGGGGAGATGACTTGAGCAGAGCCCAGAGGGGCAGCTTCAAGCCACAGAACACCAAGGAAGCTGACACAACTTGGGATTGACACTCCCAGAGCCTTAAAGAGGGCAGGATGTCAATCAGAGAAATCAGAATGAGTGAAGGCCTTGAAGTTAGGATGAAGCTGGAATGTTCTAGGAACAGAAAGGAGGTCAGTGGGGCAAGAGGCATGTGTGAAGGAAGAGGAATATGGCCAGAAATGAGCCAGGAGAAGTAAGCTGGAGTGATTGTGACAGTAACAGGTTCCTTTCAGTCCTGCCTTGGGCAACCAATGACAGGCGTTCAGACCCCTTGCCAAGGCTGGCATGCAGCAGGCATCGGTGGGGAGACACTTTTCAAAGGTCCTCAGGTGATTCTGACAGCCACTTAGTTTAAAAACATGTGTGTGTGTGTGTGTGTGTGTGTGTGTGTGTGTGTGTGTGTGTGTGTGCATGTATGTACCACAGTGTGCATGGGGACTCAGAGGAGAACCTCGGGGTGTTGGTCCTCTCCTTTCACCTTGTTTGAGACAGTTTCTCTTATTGGAGGCTGGGAATACCAGACTAGCTTGCTCATGAACTTCAGGGGTTTTCCTGACTGCCTCCCCTTGACACAGGCACTTTGGGAATTACAGACTCATGCACCACTTAGTGTGCAGTTTTCGACCCGTTAAAGGGGTTAGAAGTCTGCTTGGAGGCTTGCAGAGCCGGCCATCTCCCAGGACCCCTCACACAATTGTAAGAACCATATACAGAGAACTTTATCATCCTTGGAAATTTTGGGTTTTATTTTGGCTCTGGGAAGTCTTTGAGCATTTTAGCTCAGTTGGAAGCGAATTCCTTATCTTTTTTTTAATTTAATTTTTTTATTTTCCATAATTAGATACACTTAATAAGGGAATAATGTGTTGATGTCTCCAATTCCCCTATTTCCCTCTTTCCTGTCCCCATCAGTTGGATTTCCTCTTCCGTATCTGTGACTCTCTTGGGCTGTTTGAGAGCAGATGATGCAGGTGACTCACACACCTAATGCCCCTCCCATCATCTGCCCAAGCTTCTCTTCTCCAAGCTCAACACTTCTACCTCCTCGCATGCCGTTTGACTTAATAAATATTTATTATGGGCATGACAGGAAGTCAGGAAGGTAGAACATCTCCATGTGCTCTGGGGTGATAGCACACATGGGGCTGTTAGATTAGCTGATTCAGTAGTTCCCAGTTTCTTCTTCGGTCCTGTGAGGCTCATGTCCCTCTGGGAGGCATAGCTCACCAGCCATGGAGGACACACTTCTCACAGCAGTGACTGCATTCTGCTTTCGATCAGTCAAGAATGATGGAGGTGACTGGATAGCAGAAGAGACGTAATACTCAAGAAATTTAGAGTTGGGGAACAGGAAAAATCCCAGCATTCAATCATTCATTGATTCTATCTTATATGCCTGGGTGTGGTGGCCACTCTCTCATTTTTTAGGGGTAAGAGGACTTGGGCAGTGCCACTCATGACTGGGAGGGGATAGTGTCATGGCAAATGGGTGATTTGTTAATTATTTTTATTGTATCTGTGACAGGATGCCTGGCTGAAGAGACATGGCCCCCCCTCAGTAACAACATACAAAGGGGGGTGGAACCGGGTTGACTCCTAGGCTATCCATAACCCCCTACCCCATGGGCTGCTCCAGACTGCCCATGGAGAAGGATACCCAGCTGATTGGGGACAGGGAAGAGGAAAAACGGGGAACTGGAGATACCAATGTATCTAATTATGGATAATAAAGAAAAACAAATGCCTGGAAGAAGGATTTGTTTTGGCACAATTTCAGGGGCTATCAGTCCATCGTGGCAGGAGAGGCACTGCTGTCTGTGTCTGTAGGAGGGAAGAGACATGAGGTTATTCATACAACTCCTTCATGCAGTTTACGCAGTGACCTGAGTCCTGTCCCTACCTGCATCGCTCTGACTGGAGGCAGTAGGAGCTAGTCAGAGTCCTTTCTGCAGGCACTGGAAGTTTATTCTCTCTGTCCCTGCTCTTCTGTGTCTCTATGAGTCTCTTCCTTCCTCACTTCATGACACAAAAATTTGAGCATCATGGTCTAAAGCCAGGTTGCATGGTCTCCAGGTTGGGAAACTGAACAGGACCGTCTACAGTGAACAAAAAGAGTTTATCAAATGCTAATGAGTTACATGTCATTTATTTCAAATTATATTGATTCGGATGAAATAGTATTTGAATGGTTGAAAACTGACAGTTGGGACTGGGGAGGTGGTTTAGCGGTTAAGGTGCTTGTCTATAATGTTTAAGGACCCAAGTTCAATTCTCCAGGACCCATGTAAAGCCAGATGCACAAAGTGGTGATTGCATCTAGAGTTCGTTTACGGTGGCTGGGGGCCTTTGTTCTTTCTGTCTGTTTCTCTTCTTTCTATCTCTCTCTCTATTTGCAAATTAATTAATTAATTAATTAATTAAAAGATAAAATTGGCAGCTATTGAAATTGACACAAAGTTTATTTATACCTATAATATTACTGTCATTACTGCCGCTACTGCTTTAAACTACTTTAAACTTTTCAAGACAAGCTGACCTCGAACTTGTAATCCTCCTGCCTCTGACTCCTGCATATTGGGGCACCAGACATATGTCAAAAGCCCAGTATACCTGTGTTATTTAGAATTTATAACATTATTGTCTTTCCAAATTTCTCTGATGGTTGACTTTTTTTCACAGAAGTAAACACTATTATTATATACATTGTGAAATATTTTAAAAAATAATTTTATTTATTTATCTGCAAGCAGAGAGAGAGGGGGGTGTGGAAAAGGTCATATCAGGGCCTCCAGCCACTACAAACGGACTCCAAATCCATGAACTATTTTGTGCATCTGGCTTTATATGGGTATCGGGGAATCAAACCTGGGTCATTAGGCTTTGCAGGCACATGCCTTAACTGCTGAGAAATCTCTCCAAACCCAGATTTCTAAGTATAAATGTTAAAAGGAAAATGTCATACCCAAGACGGATAGAAAATCCCACTCATACTTGAGAAAGGGCTCTGTTCTATGCTATGGTGATCATCAATCTTTGAGCTGGGTGTCAGAGCCCTTGAAGTGAATCTAGAGGCAGTCCCAAGCTCATTTAAAATGATATTCAATTAGGATTGTGAGGCCTGAAGCAAGCTTGAGGATCTCAGTGATGACCGTCTCTCAGAAGCGGGTTGCAACAGGAAAGGTAAGAGACTGGACTCTGAGCACCACGGCAGTGGACGATGACCAAACCCAGAGGGCCAAGAATGAACTGGTCTTAAAGCTCAAAACAGCAGAGACACACTTTCTGAGTAAATTATACAATGGGTGACAACAAATGCATACTTGTTGACAATTGAAAGAGACCTGGATTGTGGCTGGAAGTGAGGGAAGCCACTAAACATGTTAGGACACCATCCTAAGAATGTTCTGATAGGAGTTGGTGTGATAGGTTAGTAGATAAAGTTCTTGCCTTGCAAGTGTGAGGACCTGAGTTCAATTCCCAGAACCCACATAAAATTCCAGGTGTGGTGGTACATGGCTGTACCCCAGCACTATGGAGACAGAGACAAGAGGATCCTTGAAGCTTGCTGACCAGTCTATCCTAATTTGTGAGCTCCAGGCCAATAAGAGATCCTGCCTCAAAGGAAGTGGACAATGTCCCCGAGGATACTGCCTGAGGTTGTCCTCTGACCTCCATATACATGTGCACACACATATAAGCATGCATACATGCATGAACTCAAACCACACACACAAACGTCCCACTACCTACATGAGGGTCTGCAGAGAGCACAACTCTTCTTTTAAAACTCATGGGAAAGAATGATGGCAGAGTCTTCTTGTCACAAAAATTGTCCCAAGCTTGATGATGGACAGTTCTCAGACTGTATGCTGCCTTGGTCACATCACTGTCACCTGAGATCTGAGAGGTCAGCCGACTTTGGCCCCTGGGCCAATTCCAACCCATCACCTGATTTTGCACAAACCAGGACTTTCTTTCATATTTTTAAGTAGTTGAAAAAAATATTCAAATAATATTTCTTGACATGTGAACGTTATATGAAATCCCATATTCAGTCCATAAAGGTTATTAGAATGGACCAATGCTAATCCATTTATGTATTATCTATGGCCTTATTTGCACAGATAGATTATTTGTGACAGAGAACATATGGCCTGCATTGCCTGAGCCATTTCCAGTCTGTCTCTTTAGAGATAATGTGTGCCAACCCCCGTGTCAGATGAGTACAGTCTATGCTTAGGCCGCATCTGAAAGGTGAACCACTAGGTATCTATCACATGAACTAATAAGGCTTCATTTGTCTACTCCTATGGTTAGTCAAGATGAAAATTCAGAACTTACTTGTGAATTCTCAGAGCAAAAACCTCACAGCTTTCTTCTCTAAACCGTTCAGAATGAATGATACTGACCCAAAGAACACAACAGTTGTGTGAAGCCCAGAGTGTGTAAAACAATTCATTACAGACCCATCAGGAGGCTCAGCAATGAGAGACAGGACAAAAATCCCAATGGCACTTTGTTCCCTGGCTCCAGACTTTTCCTGAGACACAACTGCTTTACTGTTATATACGTCCAGTGAAACATCAAACATTTAAAAAATAAATCCCCTTTGTTTTGCTCGAGCCATGTCTAGCAGATTTTTTTTTTATCACTTGCAACCCAGGAAGGCCTTGCTTTATTCACTCCCAATGACCCATAGAAGGTGCTGGAGACACAGCTCCTCATTTTATGGAGCTGTAAGATCTTCCTGAATTATTTAGGTAACTGTCCAGCAGCACTTATAGCCAAGCACCTCTCACACTTCACCAAGAAATCTTAGATATTAAGGTGACATTTTATAATCTTCGCTTTGGACAAGAAGATAGCAAAAATACTGGTATGTTTTAAGCAAGAGTCTGTGCTGTACGGATGGGTGAGAAGTAACCGCCGTCATAGCTCTTCTTTAAGAAACGTCAGAGCATAAGATACCGAGGCATGTATTATTTACAGGCCATTCCAGAGACCCAGCAGGTGATCAAACAGACCTTCCAAAGATGTAAGTGGCATCAGTGAACACACCTGACAAGACACCAGTGTTACACGTGGCCCGCTGGGCTGCTTTCTCCATAGTGGGTGTCTCCCTTCCTGGGGAAAACTGTTGGCCAAAGTCACCCTTATTACCATTCCCCATCAGCCTCACAGTCAGGTGACAGTAACATTAACTTGAGGGCATGTGTATATATGTGTGCCCCCTCTCACCTGAGCACCTGTGTGTGTGTGTGTGTGTGTGTGTGTGTGTGTGTGTGTAGCTCAGAGGACAACCTCAGACATCAGTCCTCACCTTCGTCTTGATTGAGACCAGGGTCTCTCGTTGTTTGCTATGGTGTTTGCAAGGCTTGCTGGCTCTCCAGCATCCTTGGAGAGTTCCCTCTTCATCTCCTAGCTTGCTGTGTGCAAACTGGGATTACAGACGTCTGCTGTATTTTTCACATGTGTTGTTTGGGGGATCTGAACTCAGGTACTCAGGCTTCATCCACTGAGACATCTCTTCTGCTCAAGCAGAAACATTTTGGCAAGTGTGCAAGAGTGTGCTGTTTGCGATGATATGTACATCAAAAAACACTCCCTGTGCCAACCAGTCCCAGCCAGTGGATAAATAGGGCCCCACTTAAATTACTAAACAAAAACTGGTACAACTCAATAATCAGGTATGTTACAGGACAACAAATGTTACCAACATGAAATTTAACTGGATGTATCTTTCTTTCTCTCCTTCTTTCCTTCTTTATTTATTTATCTTTCGAGACAGGGTCTCACTCTAGCCAGGGATGACCTGGAATTCACTGTTTAGTCCTAGGCTGGCCTTGAAGTCACGGATATCCTCTAACCTCTGCCTCTCGAGTGTTGGGATTAAAGGTGTGTGCCACCATGCCTGGCTAGGATGTATCTTTCTCCTAACTTGGTATCTTCCCCATTCCATGTAAGAACAAATGAAGCCCAAGTCTGCGTCTCTAGTTAACAATGGGACATGGTGACTCAAAGCCACCGATGGAGAAAGAACAATATCAGGATTTCCTGTGGATTCCTCATCTTGTTGATTTGTACTAACTTTATCTTTGGATAAAGTCCATGGCTCCTCTTGTTGGAATAAATGAGGAGCCTGAGGAACTCTTTCCCACTGTCTTCACATGGAGACACATGGGTTTCCAAAGGCTAAGGGCACAGAGCACCGCTCCCAGTGGAGAGCAGTGGGGAATGGACAGAGCCCAGCCTGCCTCTGGATAATGGGGCTTTTATGCTGCCACCACACACCTCTTCCTCCATAAACAAGCAAACTGCTCAAGTAATAGGGTCATTTATAGAGAGAAGTCAGCAAAAAGACCAGGACAGGTAAGCGCTTCTCAGAGAACCGTACTGAGTGAACTTAAAGAAAAGGCCCTAAAGTCAGATGAAAAGACCCCTTTCTACTGGAAACATGGTCTCCTGATATATAAGGTCTCACTCCAAGCCTCTGTGAGTTCAGGAAGGCATATCTGTGCTGTCCCGAATAAGAAAGGAGAATTGGCATCATTTTGTAAAGCCAGCTAAGCCCTTTCTGAATATTCGAGTTTTCTCTTTGTCCCAAACACAAGAATTTCTGATCAAACAAAAACTTTTCCATTTCTAATCAGCATCTTGTGTACCGAGAAGAAAGGCAAGGGCAGAAGTGTTCTTTTCTTTTTCAGAAGTTTCTTTCTTCAAATCACGATTACAAGAACGTTAATTTTTTTAAACCCTGATTATAATGAATAGAAGTTTCCCAAAAGAAATAGTATTTCCATCTTCCAAGTCCTGAGCTTTCTGTGGCTGGAGAGATCTTATACAAGACAATGCAAACAGGAGGGATGGGGGCTGGGAGTCCCTGATATGATCAGCTGATCCTCTCAACACACCAGCTGCCCTTGAGAAGCCTTCCTACCTGCTGCCCATCACTGCTATATATGCACATGTACAAACATACAAGATACAGGACGTATACACACAGATGTAATGGTGCATTCATCGGGCATCTTCTGTGTGTCTAGTTGGATGTTTGATGGTGTAAAGCCTCCTGCACACTTGCCCTTATTGGCGACATTATACCCTTTATTGTTAATTATTATTAAAATTTGTATCTGCATGGTAGTGTGTGAGCAGAATTTTAGATATAAAGAGTAATTAATTTTTACATATGTTTTTCCCTCGGTAACTGATTTAAACCCCACTCAATCACCTTATACAAGGGTTATAGTTTGCACTCCACAGTGTGGAGGAATGCTTTTATCAGTGACCAGGCACTAGCTAGAAGGTGAGAGGTGGGTATGTGTGTGAGTGCATGTGTGTGTGTGGGAGGGTCCCTATCCTTACACCTGAAAAGTGATGTGAGGGGCTAGACAGATTGCTCAATGGTTAGAGATGCTTGCTTGAAAGCTTGAAGGCCCTGAGTTTGACTCTGAAGAACTCACATAAAACCAGATGCACAAAGTGGAGCATGTGTCTGGAATTCGTTTGCAGTGGCAGGAAGCCCTGGTATGACCATACTCAGTCTCTCTCTCTCTCTCTCTCTCTCTCTCTCTCTCTCTCTCTCTCTCTCTCTCTCTCTCTTTCTGTGTCCTTCTCACCCTCTCTCTCAAATAAATATCTAAAAAATAATATTTTTTCAAGTGATATGGGTCATAGCCCCTGGGATTCAATGATTTTCAGTGAGAGCATCTCAGCATATTTAAGCTCTAGAGCCAATCTGAGCCCACACTGGTAAGTCTCCTCCACAAGAGAGGTGGAAGATTTTAACCACCCTAACCAACCTCCCTGTGGTTCATCCATGTGACCATGTCCCAGGCAATGGGAGCCAAAGGTATATTTGCTGCTGCCTTCTGGGGAGGAATGTTCATTCTGGCAAGTGAGAGAGTGATGAGAAAGAACTGTCTCTTCAGTCAGGGACGCTGCATGGAGGTGAGGTGGCTGTCCATCAGGGTAGATCTTGCTGAGCAGAGTCGGAAGGTGGAGGCTGAGTTCTGATAATGCAATTGAAACTCCGAACCAGGGTCAGCAAACTTGTCTTGTGAAGGACTAGCTAGTTAAATATTTTAAGCTTTGTGGGCCACACATTGCTGCTGTGCTGTTTCTTTTGCAATCTTGAATTTTCAAACTAAATCAAAACTGGCTTGCAGGGTGGATTGACCCATGGGCCAGAGTTTGTTGACCTGCTACTCTAACCCAACCGAGCAACAAACTATCTCCAGAGTTCTTGGTAAAGAATATGATGCTTTTTTTTTAAAGGTAAAAATAAGCTATTTTTAAAGCTACTCTAAGTCAGATACTTTGTTACCTGCAACGAAAAAATTCCCAGGGAAAGTGCAATGCTTCCGGTCCCTCGGTCTCATTCCATCCACATCTTAATAGAAAGGAAAGGACGTTGAAGGAAGATTGAAGTGCTGAGGAGAAATGTCACCAGTCTGTGAGGATTTCTTTTTCTCAAACTGTAGTCTTGGAGGTCCAAGACTGAACGAAGGGACAGATGATGCTGCCGTTGCTCCCACTGGGACAAAGCACCTGACCAAAAGCAGATGATGGGGGTGGGGAAAGGATTTATTGTGGCTTTCAATCTCAAGGGGAAGCTTCATGATGGCAGGGAAAACATGGTGTGGCAGAGGCTGGTCATCACCTCTTCCACAGCAGATGGGAACAGTAGCAGGAGAGTGAGCTGAACTTTAAAAAAGAGGGGCTGGTTATTACACCCCTACGTCTGCCCCCAACAACACATCTCACCCAGCAAGGCTCCCAAATTTCCAACAGTTGGGGACCAAACATTCAAAACATATGCATATATGGGGTTCTTGGAGACTGTGAGGAGAGAAGATGAACTGAAAAGACACTATGAAAAGCGGGTCCTATCAAAGTGAGAGTTCTCCAGCGGAATAAGGAATGGGTCATAGCCGGCATGGCTGCTTCTTTACATCGCCATCAGGAATGGGCAGTTTTGCCTGGCCAGGCTACAGCATCTGGTTCCTCAATCAAACACTTCCTTAGTGTTGCTTTGGAAGCACTATGTTAGGTGTTTATCATCTGTGATCACCTGGATCTATGTCAGGGACATTAGTTGGTCATGTTCAGGTCCTTCATGCAATCAGTGGAAAGTCCCTGGGGACACAAAATCCCCTGGATCATTTTGAAGTAGAAAAAACATTCTCTCCAAGACTATAGGCATAAGCCCTGTGTGTTACTTCGCAACCTGCTGCCTTGCTATATGGTCTCCAGGCTTTCTTACTTTCATAAAGGAAGTATGCATTTGCTTCCTTTCAGAGTCCATATTTGCCAATTCTTTCCTCCTCATTACAATTTATTTATCTATTTGGTTAACTATTTTTGAGACAGGGTTTCATGTATCCCAGGCTAGCCTTGCTGAAACTCCTCATATAGCCAAAAATAACCTTGAACTTCTGATGCTTTTGTTCCCCCAAATGCTGGGATCATAGGTGTGCATCAACACACTTGGTTTGGGAGGTGCTGGGGATTGAACCCAGAGCTCTGTGCTTGCTCAGCAAACACTCTACCAATTGAGCTACATCCCAGGCATTAGAGTTTATTTTGAAGCCCCCAAATCAACCCTCAGAGTCCTATAGCCATCTGTGAACATGAAAAGATTGAAGTCACCCAACACGTGGGCTCTGGCTGAGGTTGATCAACACTGTCTCTTTGTCTTCCCTTGAATGCTGTCAACAAGTGTCCTTTTCGAAGGCTATTTAGGGTCATAACTTTTTTAATTTTTTTATTATCCATAATTAGATACACTTAATAAGGGAATAATGTGTTGATGTCTCCAATTTCCCTATTTCCCTCTTCCCTGTCCCCGTCAGTTGGATTTCTTCCTCAGTGGGCAGTCTGCATCAGTCCGTGGGGTAGGTAGGGGGTTGTGAGTAGCCTAGGAGTCAACCCGATTCCACCCCCCCTACTTTGCATGTTGTTACTGAGGGGGGCCATGTCTCTGGATATTCTCCCCCACCATGTCTTTTACAATCTTTCCGCCCCCTCTTCTGCTCAGTTCCCTGAGTCATGGTGGGTGAGTATTAAGGCTGCTTTGTTGTTGAGGCCTTAGGTTGTGTTTAAAATCAATGGTGTCTGTTTTGCTGGTTCATCCTGGGTTGACCGATTGGCTATGGTTATGGTTCTCTTGCTTATCACTGCCTGCGGGGTTCCATGTGGATCCTCCATGGATGGTCTGGGGTGGCTCATCTCTTGCCAGGAAGACAGCTATCGGCCTGTGGCTCTTTTTAAATTTTTGTGCTTTTTTTTTTTGATGATTTTTGTGTTTACAACTCCCCTCCTCTTGTGCTGAAGTGCGATGTAGTATTGCAGGCACGGGGAGGCTTCAGTTTAGGCTCCAGGGAAAATCCGTGCGCTGGGTGAGGTTGTTCAGGCATGAGTAACGGTGCTGTTGGTTGCGAGTTCAATGCTAATGAATCAGTAATATAGTAAAGAAGGTGCCTATAAATAAAAGCACACATAAAACCAGGTTGTATATTGATCAGTTGGTAAAAATACCCATAGGAACTTAATCATGTATTTACCCTAGGAACAAAATGTACTAATTCAATATTTCTAATGTTTTATTAAACTTAACTACCACGTGTAAAAGGAATCCTGAGCAATATCAGTATTGGTGTGTGAATATAGATATATAAATGTGTATACCCTGATTCTTCATTACCCATGAAGATTAGTTCCAGAACACCCTCCCCCACCTCTGCTGTCACCACTGAATACCAAAATCCAGGAGATGTTCAAGTCTTGTATAGAAAATGCTCTGGAATTTATGGACTGGAGAGATGGTTCAGTGGTTAAGGTACTTGCTTGAAAAGTCTAATGACTGGTGTTCAATTCCCCAAAATCCATGCATCTGGAGTGCATTTGTAGTGGCTAGAAGAGGCCCTGGTGGTCCCATTCTCTCTCTCTCTCTCTCTCTCTCTCTCTCTCTCTCTCTGACTCTTTTCTCTGTCACTCTCTATGTTGCAAATAAATAATTAAAATAATTTTTAATGCTCTAGAATTTAGATATAATTTACATTTATACCATCTTGTATAATACAAATCACCTCTACAGATACTACCCCAAACAATGGAAGTTATATCTAAATAGTATTGTACATTTTTACCAGGATACTTTCAATTCCTGGTTGGTTGAGCCTGGGGATTGGGAACCGGTGGGTATGCAGGACCAGCTGTATACAGGTATTGCCAGAGAACCTTATCTGAGACACCAGCTCACTGGAAGGCTCTCTAAGGACAGGGTGATTAGGAAACTGTACATGTCACAGACTACTCAAGACCCGCCATGCTCTGGGCCCTGCAGGCCTGTGCGGTCTTGCCTTTCCTCTCTTTGACACATGACTGGCCTTTAGCCAAACTCAACCTCACTCAGTCCCTGAATGCCGCGCCTCAGTCTCTTCCCCCACACTTCATACACCTGCTCTGATTCAGTCTGTGAAATGACTGCCTACCCCTCCACCCTTGTTCGACACACTTGTCTGCCCTTCCTCTGCCCTGGCTTTCTGAGGTCTGCAGATCTCAACATATGTCTACACATGTCGCTTCCTTCCCCTGGAATGTTCTGTTGCACTCTCTTTGATAGTTACAAGTTCTACCTCCTCTGTAACATAGCTCAGGATGGCTTTCGCTGGGTCCTTCCTTCTCCTCCCTCCCTGTGTTCTCACTACTTGCCTCTCTTCCACTGTTACAATAGCCGTGTGCATTAGCTTTGGTTATTTACTCACTGAAAGGATTCTTGATAATCTCACTGCATGGGTTCCAGTGGCAGGATATCGAGACTAATAGCAAATGCATGGTGTGAAATGCATAGGGTTGCAAAGAAATTGGAATCTCACTAGAACTGGTTATCAAAAAAATTTTTTGGACAATACCTCATGATCAAATGGGACTTACCTCATGGTGTCAGGTTGGTTGAGCTTTTGAATATCCTTTGATATAATCAACCATATTAACAAAATCAAGGAGAACTCTCATATGTGGTCACAATAAATGCAGAAAAATCAAAGAAATGTACAGTAATAGGAGTGCTTCTCCTCCTCATTCTTCTTCCTCTTCCTCCTTCTCTTCCTCCTCCTCCTCCTCTTCTTCTTTTTCTTCCTCCTCCTCTTCTTCCTCTTCTTCTTTCTCCTCCTCCTCCTTCCTCTTCTTTTTCTTCTTTTTGGTTTTGAAGTAGGGTCTCCCTCTAGCCCAGGCTGACCTGGAATTCACTATGGAGTCTCAGGGTGGCCTCAAACAGCAATCCTCCTACCTCTGCCTCCCCAGTGCTGCTTCTTTATTACATAGTAGATTACAAGGTTTGGTGGAGTCTAAGAACAACTACAGTTTTCAAGTGGTGGTGAGTATGAATGACTTTTAAGGTGTCTAATAATCTGAAAATTATATTGGTGTACAAGGTTACAAATATTCTACTAGATTTACTGCTGAAATTAATAATGGATGGAAATACTAAATGGCTCAGGGTTTCTCAAAGTAAAACCGTTGTTTGTTTTGGGTTTGTTTTGTTTTATTTTTAGCCAAGTCTACAGATTTCTTGTTGGCTGCTGAATTCCATCTATGTGTTCTGGATTAAGAAGTTCAGCTTGATGCTTGAACTGTCCACTTCACCATGAGCTGTGAAAGGACAGAAGCATGTCTGATTTCACTCACCATTGCATCCCCAGTACTCAGGACACACAAAATCCTCATCTCATAGAGACTAAAGGGCAGCACAGAAGAAGGAGTAGAGTTCTCCACTTGGCCAAGCCACCTTTCCACGCATGGTTTAAAATCTAGCTGGGTGTGGTAGTGCATGCCTTTAATCCCAGCACCCACCCAGGAGGCAAAGGTGTTCAAAGCCACCCTGAGAGTACATAGTGAATTCCAGGTCAGGCTGGGCTAGAGACCCTACCTGGGAAGAAAAATCTTAAATCTCAGGTCAGTTTTCCTCCATTTGTCTGGCATGTGTATATGTATGAATGCATGTGTGCATGTGTGTGGGCACGTGTGTGTAAAGGTGTGCATACATGTGTGTGAGTGTGTGTGCACATGTGGAGGTCAGAGGTTGGCTACATATCTTTCTTGATGACTCTCCACCTTATTCATTGAGGCAGAGCGTCATTCTTCAAACTCCAGTTCCCCTACTTGGCAGGTTTAGTGAGCAGGCTTGCCTAGGGATCCCCTATTTTCACCTCCCAAGTGCAGGGATTATAGGTGGTCGACCACATCCACCTGGCATCTGCAGGATGCTGGGAATGAAAACCTAGATCCTTATGTTGGCAAACACTGTGTGGAGGGAGCCATCTTGCCCCCCAGCTTCTCTGCTGAGATCCTCCCTCTGTAGACCCCTTGCTTTGGTTCTTCCTCCTCTGCGTGCCTCTTGCCTCAGCTTGGCACGTGGTCTTTGGACATAACTTCTCCTAAAAGAATCAGTTTAATTATGTCTCTTCTTACCTGTGTATTTTTGTTTGGGTGAGATTTTAAGGACTGGAAGAGTGTCTCCTCTCTCTCCCTCTTTCTCTCTTTCTCTCTCTCTCTCCATATCAGTGTTTATTAATAAGTGAACACGACATGCTTTTGAACTCATTTTGTTTTAAGTCGAAAAGCACCTCATCAACTGCACTTCCATGAAGTCCCCTCTCTCATTACCTGCAAGGACACCAGCACACCAGGCTCCTCTCTGGCTCTTTTTACCTTTGATGGTTGCATCAGTGACTTTCTCATTGCTGGGACAAAACTCCCAACCAGAACAGCTTACATACAGGCAGAAAGCATGTTTCTTTGTGTTTACAGTTTCAAGGGGAAGTTTCATCACGGTGGGGAGAGCATGACAGAGCAGGCAGCTGGGGTGTCACATCTTGTCACAGAGGCTGGAAGGGAGCAACAAGCATGGTCCAGACTAATAAACCTTAAGTCCCACCTTCCTCTAGTGACACCCCGCCTCCAGCAAAGGCTCCAACAGCTGGGGATCTGGTAGAAGGCTAAAAGCCCACCACATGAGGTCATGGGGGGCATTTCACACCCAAACAACCTCAGCAATCTCTTGGTCCTTTCTCACCTAGTCTGCAGATCAGTGTTCATGCAGGTGCATATTCATGGGTTGCTTCTGGAAGAGTCCTTATTGAAATGCACAGCAAGGCACGTGTCATAATCTTAGTATTTCCCCTGTTTTCATTAGCCACCAAGAAACCAGTTTTTGGCAATATAAACAGATTTTCAAAGAATCCATTACTTGCTATATTCTCTTGCATGAATCCCATCCCCTAAGGTTAAGCACAGAGAAAGCCCCACCCGGGGGGGGGGGGGTCAGTGCTTGGGGCCCAAAGCATGGGAGGAACCTTGAGCTTCCTGCTCCTCTCCTCTCTGCCTAGTCTGCCACAGAGGGTGGACAACAGCTCATGTTGACAGGTTCTCTCTGTCCATGGGTTTGAGTCTCAGAAAGCTTTGTTGAAGGGAGGAGTGAGACGATCGAGGAAGTACTTTGAAAAATACATGTAGAGCAAACGCCTTTGATTTGCCTAAAAGGTTACCCAGCTGAAAATTCACTCTTGGCCCAACCGTTCTCATATGCAAGTATTGCTTACGTTATTTTAACTTAACATGGTCTCCTGATTTATTTTATAGAAGTTGTACATTAAAAAAGCTTTACATTCATTAAAACAAAAGTGTTCTTGCAACTTCGCATCCTTTTCTGCATGAACAGTGCTCCGAAGTTTACAGACCATTGACCAGGCTCTAGCCATGGTCCCCATTCTCTTAGTTCATAAGCTGCTAACAAGAACAGAGCATCTTTGAAAGCCAAGAGAAACTGCATGTTATGTGCTCCATAAACATAGGGTCTGATGTTATCCATGATAAACATTTTCCCAACGGCATCCCGCCCTTCATATCCATCTGCCCATCATCCTTTGAGTGCTCAACTGTATGTCTCAGAGATTTAGCTATTTTGATAAACGCAGTCTTGTTTACCCATTCAAATTGCTTATTCAAAGTACCACTATTTGTTTATCCGTTTCCCTGTGGACGGGTGTTTAGATTCCTCTAATCTCTCAGTATTCCCGATAAAGCCCATTTATTCCACACCTCTCCTGGGGTACAGTTTTGAGTTTCTCTGACACATAAATCCTAGAATGGAATTGATTTGGGGGTCTTAGACTATGTGAGTCTTTAGAAAAATGTTTTCCTTGATTGTCAAGTAGAGCTGTGGGCAGTGGGTACATGTGTATGTATATTCATATGCATATGTGTTCCGGCAGTTCTAAGTATATTGGGGTGTTCCTGCATATGTGGGTGCAGATGTGTGGAGGCCAGAGGTCAATGTCGGGAGTCTTCCTCAGTTGCTGTCTTCCTTTTACCTTGAGGCAGGCTCATTCATTGAACCCAGAGCTCACTGCTGAGCTGGACTAGTTAGCCAGTGAACTCCAGGGATTCTGCCTGCAGCCTTCCCCCACACTGGGAGGCAGGCTTGCACCACCATGCCTAGCACTTCCTATGAGTGCTGGGGATCTGAACTCAGCCCCATGAGTGCTCAGTACTATACCATTACCCAGCCCCAATATGTAAATCTTAAATGGCATCAGATACAGTCCAGTTCTCTATGCAAAGCAGTCATTCTCCCAATAGCAATGCAGAAGGAGGCACGGGAACACATTCTTCACAAAGTCTGACACGGTCAGGCTGGTGAAATTGTTCGTTTTAAGGGTGTGAGATGGTGGACGGCCGTAGTTTTCATTTACAAGTCTCTGATGGACACCTACTGTGAATGGAAGCTATCCTTAAGTGCTTTTTTATAAATTGACTATAATGAGTTACATTATCTAATGGGCAAACAATGAGTTGTTATCCCCAGTTCCCCAATGCCCCTCTTCCCCATCCCCAATCAGCTGGATATCCTCCTCCGTGGGCAGTGGATCAGTCCTTGGGGCTGGGGACCATATAGCCTAGGAGTCAGCCCGGTTCTCCTGGCCCTAGTATGTTGTTACTCAGGGGCATCATGCCTCTGGATATTCTCCCGCACCATGGCTCTTACAATCTTTCCGCCCCCTCTTCCGCTCAGATCCCTGAGTCGTGATGGGTGAGTATTAAGGCTGCTTTAATGTCGAGAACTTAGGGGTCTTTGTGTCAAAGATTGTTGGTTTCTGTCTCACTGGCTTATCCTGTGTTGATTGAATGGCTGTGGCTGTGGGTCCCTTGTTCATCCCGTCATTCTCTGCGGGGTTCCATATGGATCCTCCACGATATGACTGTGGTGGCTCATCTCTTCAGGATCTCAGCTATCAGCCTTTGGACAGTTGGTAGGGTTAGATGGGTCACAGCTCTCTCGCTGCATTCTGAAAGATACAAACAGTCTCCATCGGAGAGTGAGATTAGTATAGGTTAACAGAGATACACCATTCTGGATTATCTAGATTCTATTTATAGTAGCTTCTCTGTCAATCGCTCCCATAGTGCATCTCTTCTCGGGAGCCCAAGAGTCTGGGTTCAAGTGCATATCGCCCTAAGTCCCCAGTTCCAGTTAAGGGCTCCCCCCTCAGTAAGTGGAATATTTGGTGCTTTTAAAAAATTATTTGTAATCAGAGAGAAAGAGAGAGGGGAGAGAGAGAGAGAGAGAGAGAGAGAGAGAGAGAGAGAGAGAGAGAGAGAGAGAGAGGAATATGGCTTCACACCAGGGCCTCTTGCTGCTATAAAAACACTCTGGACACATGATCCCGTTGTGCATCTGGCACTGGGGAATTGAGCACACACCATCAGGCTTTGCAAGCAAGTGCCTTTAACCACCAAGCAGCCCCTTTAAGTGCTTTAAAAAAATGAAACAATTTACTTCTGTGTGTGCACGTACATGCATGCCTGTGTATATGTTTGTGTGCACATTTGCATGGGTGCACCAGAGTCTTAGCTGCCACAAATACCTGTCTGGCTTTATGTGGGTGGCTGGGGAATTGAACCTAGGCCAGCAGGTTGTGTAAGCAAGTACTTTTTAACTGCTGAGTCATTCCCTAGCCCGGAGTGCTTTTGATATATTGAAGATATTGTCATCATCTGTCTTTTGAACAGGCTTGTAAGGCTGCCTTATTTTAAAAATTTGCCCTCTGCCACAAAACAAGGTTGACCCAGGCCATGCTAAGTTTGTTCTACACAAAACTGCCCTGGAGTGTATCTACTGTTTCTCCATGTGACCACAGCTCAGTACGTGCAGCCATCAGCGGCTGCTCACCACTGTCTCTCATGACCCATCTCATCCGTGCATTTCTCTTTGGTGTTTGCATGTGTATAAGTGTGTAGTGTGCATGTGTGTACACATGTTTGCCTGTGTGTAGGAGCACATGTATGCACATGTATGTCAAGGCCAGAGGTTGATATCAAATATCTTCCTTGATAACTTTCCATTTTATTTACTGAGACAGAGTCTCTCACTTGAACCCAGAACTCACCGATTCAGCCAGTCCTGGGGATCCCCTGTCTCTGCCCCCCAAGTGCTGGGCAGGCCATCATGCCTGCCAGGCATTTACGTGGGTGCAGAGGATCTGAACTCAGGAATCACGCTGAGCTATCTCCCCAGCCCCTCATTAGCTCTTTTCTAAATCCAAGAGTGAAACTTTTGTCATCCTCATTCCTCAGGCCCGGGGTGGATTTGTACAAATATTAGGGTTACAGAATGTGGCTCTGGTAACAAAGATAACATGGAGATATAGAACCCCAAAGGAGTTCACATAGCCAGCAATACTATATGGCTTCCATGCACTTTCTTTGTGGTTTACATTTCTCAAAGGTTAGAATCTTATGAATGTAATGATTCCCATATTCCCATTCTTCTGAGCTGTCTCTTGGAACTTGAGACTTTCTCTTCTATTTCTCTTGTTCTCTCTCTCTCTCTCTCTCTCTTTCTCTCTCTCTCCCTCTCCCTCTCTCTCTTCCTCCTCCTTCTCCTCCTTCTCCTCTTCCTCACTCCCGCTATGTCTTTCTATATTTCTTTCTCTCCATGTCTTTTTTCCTTTATCTCTTCTCCACCCTCCCTCTCTCTGATGGAACTTAAATTTTGTGTTGCTTTTCGTTCTTTTTTTTTCTTTTAACCTTCAGGGATAGATTTGCTTGGGCTATAGCTGGTGAGAAGCCAGAGGAGTGATAGTAGAGTGTTTCCGATGGACTTAAGGCAATAACCAGATAGAGTTCCTTGGGGGTGGATGACTTTGTCAACAGCATTGACTCATTTTTATTTTAAACTGGACACATCTGCCCAGGGACCTGGCAGGCAGGATGTTTCTTTATCATTCAGAGTCTGCACAAAGCTGTCGTGCATAGAGAAAGCTGGATTTGATTTAAGGCTGTGTCCCAGTTGCCTGAGAGAAGTCTGGGGAATCGTACTTTCCATAATGCGCTCAGGATTAGTCATTCGGTGAGCAGGTGAGTATTTGCTTTAGCCATTGTGCGTCCTTAAATAATCTAGATAGATAGGAAAACAGTGAATTCAGCTGCTTGTGAATGGTATGGATATTTGAGCTTTTGTGCCATACCAATCCCCAGCAATATTTTTTTTGTATTAAATACTCTGAATCCACTCCACCTGTCAGCGCTATTCAAAACATGAAATGCTGTATGAATAGGAAAGACGTGCTGGGATCTTTCAGATGATTACCGTTGCTAGGAACACCGCTTCCTGATATCTGTGTGCTTGCTGGATGTGTCTCTCTTTGTGTACAGCTTCCAGTGACAAGCAAATTCTTAGCATGGTATTGGGGAGGAATCGGGAAAGTTTAGAAATGTTTAAAGCACACTGCTTAAAGTTTAAAAGGGGATGTCAGCTCAAATGACAGTAGTGATTGGTGGCGGCTTTCATATGGAGGATGGCAGGTGTCGCGACCCTGCAGTTTTGTAAGGTACAACAGACTTCAGGGCCATTCCAGTCCTCATTTTGTGGAACCTTAGAACTGGGTTGTGCTTTTCTGGTGCCTGAGGAAATGACCGTCTTCTTCTCCTTGTGAATATTATGCCAATTACTATGTCTGTAGCATTGGCTTGGCTTAAACTCACAATTGGACAAGTCTGACAGGACGGGACTGTGTGAACTCTCTTGGGGATGGAGCAAGGAAGAAAATCAGAGCCAGGTAACAGGCTCATTCAGTTCCTCCGGATATGCCATGCTTCCCAGCTGGGTAACAGGAAGTAGTAAGGAAGGATCTCTTATCCTGGGGACATCTAGGGAAGATCATGCAAATGTCTCATGGTACAGTGCTTGGCGTGAAAGTGTCTTCAGAAACATGTATGACAGAAGCAGAAGTCATGGTTGGGACCATCATGTGTAGCTCAATGCTGTGCAGGAGCCTCATGTCACCTCAGTAGGACTTTCATGATGACATGGGTGCTGAGGGACCTGGGGCAGGTATCACTTTTCTTTGGTTGTCTCTCTGACCTCTGTAAGATGAGGAGGAAGTCATCTCTTTTGAGAGGCTGACGAGAGATGGTGACGCATGGGAAAAACTCCTTACAGAACCGGAAGCAAAGGAAATGTTATGTTGAAGAGACCAAAGCAAAGCTCTGCCCAGGACATGGAGTCCTGGCTCTCAATGTCATTCTCTTCATTCTTACCTGTTCTCACTTCAGGCAGCTCGCGGCTGTTCAGGATTCTGTTCTAGATGTTGATGAATGAATGGTTTCTAGCAATGCATCAAAGATGGGCTGGGGACATAACTCAGAGGCTAAGGCATGTGCTGTGCCAGCGTGACAACCTGAACTTGCTCCATGGTCCTTATATCAAGTGCCAGGAGCACTTGTACCATGTACCTGTCATCCAAGAGCTGGGAGGTGGAGACAGGAGGAACCCTGGGGCTCACTGAGTAGCTAGCCTAACTCAACTGGTGAGCACTAAATTTTATGAACTATACTGTCAAAAATATGATGGAGAACAATCAAGAAAGATGCCTAACATTGGCCACTGGCCTCCACATGCACACATGTGTGCCCCCCCAACACACAAAATATTTACATGGACATGAAAAGTGGGTCCAAGAGTTGCTGGCATATCTTGATTTTTTTTAACCAATTATACAGTAGCAATAGTAATAACAATGATCAAACTAATACAACTTAATCGTTTTATATTAAACACACTACTCCACATTCATTTTCTCATACGAGCACTCCCCCAGCCTTAGAGACTCTAGAGAGTTGGTAAAGGAAACGAAGGCTCGCATAAATGTGAGGGGCTTCATAAAGTCCCTAATGAAGACAGGACAGAACCATACAAAGGAGGGTTCAAGTTATTCCAGCCATCAAGTCCCTTACTCTCATGGGAAATTCCACCCCAAATCTTTCACCAGCATTGGGGTTTTACTTCCATGAAAGGTTGAGGATAAACTGCCTGGAATTACATCAGGGAACTGGGATACTATGAGGAAGTTCCTTTGAGACAGGACCTTTGGTCTACACATAGCTTATGGACTGCATGGTTTCAAGATCCTAAAAAATTTTTTTAAACCTGACTTTTCTAAATATCAGCCCTCTGTCAGCCACACCACAGATCCTGGTACCCCTACTTTAAGGAACAGAAAGAAAGAACCTTTTGTTTGGGAAGGACAAGCCCATCACACTGTCCAGTGCTCTTCTATTGAGACCTGAAATTGACTTACCTGTTAATATGATCTCCATCAAGACCCCCATTCCAGCACAACACTGGATGGTGCATTTGGGGCTGAAAGCATTCCATGATCAGTGAGAGAAAAGACAGAAACCAAAACAGGAGATGAGGAGTCAAAAGACCAATATCTTCCCTGCTTGTCTGGGGCAAGAGTTGGCTCTCTTCACACTGGATCTGAGTAAAGGGGCAGAAAGCACTTTGAGGCTAGCCTTGAATGGCATGTGAGTGATGCCTTTGTTCCTTAAGTGCAATGTGTGGTGTGTTGGCCTGGTAATCACTGGGGAAATCAACACAGATCCTTGTCAAGTTTCTAGTGCACATCTCACACTCAGATGTACAACTCAGGGCCCCTCACCCAGGACTGCGCCCCTTGCTGCTGTGAACTCTCTGCACTGTCCTTGATGGATGTGTCTGTGGGTGTGGGGCTGGGCAGCTCCTGGGTATGGGTGGGGCTAGGATCAATGGGATCCGGTTATCTGGGGAGCCTGGCTGTCTGGATGAGTCCTTCCCCAAGTTCATTTGCAGAACAAGAACAAGGAGTCCTGTCACATTTAGACAGTCACTCCTTGTATTTCCAATTAACATTTTTTTGAGTGTTTCTTATATGCTGGGTACCACACTATACTTTTTCTATATATTTTTTTCTTGCTTGGAAACCATTTTAAAACAAAGTTCTAACATCAGGATTTAAATGTCTTAAGCAAGAGTGTGTGGTTTTAATGATTAAATATTAAAATTAATAAAATGCAACCTCGTAATTCTAGTCCCAGAAACTTTTCTTAAGGGAATAATCAAAAATTATATATAGATATATATTATATAAGAGAGAATGTTAGAGCTGGGTTGGCCACATAGAAATATTGAATTAAAATATGTGCATAAATTGAGGATGTGTGTTTGTTTATATATATATGTGTGTATATAATGCACATACACATATGCACACACATATGGCTGTGTACACATTTATATATGTATAAAGTTGAGTATATTATGGAAGAGGTCTATTTAAGATATTCAAAATATAATTTAAATGAAAAGAATACTTTTATATCCTGAAAGTGTAAATTCATAAAAAGCTTAAGGGAGGGGAGTAGAATCAGAGACTTGCAATTTAAGCATGAGGACCTCTCAGGCTGGAGACTCTCAGCTTCAACTCCCCAGAGCCCCTGTAAAAAGCTGGATGTGGGACTGGAGAGATAGCTCAGTGGTAAAGGAGCATGCCTCCAGAGCCCAAGGACCCAGATTCAATTCCCCAGGATCCACATAAGCCAGATGTACAAAGTGGCTAGAGGCCCTGGTGTGCCTATTCTCTCTCTCTCTCTCTCTCTCTCTCTCTCTCTCTCTCTCTCTCTCTCTCTCTGTCTGTCTCTCTCCTTGCAAATAAGCAAATGGAAAAAAGCTAGATATGACCACACACATCTGTAATCCAGGTCCACAGGTTGGGAGGGCATGGAGGGAGCAGAGAGTAAAGAGTCACTAGGGCTCACTGACAGACAGCAGCTCTGGTTGGAGGAGAGACCCTGTCTCAAGAGAAGAAATGTGTGGATGAGCAAGAAGAGAAAGGCCCCTGATATTTGCTTCTGTTCTGGGCAACCATGCATATGGGGTGCACACATCAGTTACACAGGTGTGTCCATCACCCACCACAACATGCACTGAGGAGTGTTTCTATGATCTGCTCACATTCATTCTTTTCAGATTTGGTAGGAAATGGAACTTATGGGTCAATATGTCACTATTCCAAGGACTTCTGTGTATTTTGAAAAGCAATTAGCAAGGGTTGATTTTGTATTTAGTCTCCCAAACCCCAAAGAAGCTATTACCAGGGGAAGGGAATAACTGGGCATTCTCACTCCCACCTCCGCTGATGGAACATTCTGGACTATTTGGGCTTCACAAGGGTCCATGCTCCTGCCCCAGACTCTTTTTAATATCTGCATTTGCCTAATTAACTATTTTCATTCAGCACACCAAATGATGATTAAAATACAAAAGGAATGTTGGCCATAAATGAGCAAGTAAATTGGGTGAAATAAAGCACCTTGGGGGGGGAGTCAATACGCTCATTTTTGATGGCTGTTAGTCTACAATGAAGGCCGTAGCCCTTGATTAATGTGCGACCCATCTGGTTGAAGTCAGGTGTCAACAAAGACCCTCTTCCAAGGGAGATATGCAGGGTCATGACTTCTCACAGTCATTCCTTCCTTTAACACATCTAAATACTTCAAAGGGAATCAGGAGCCCGAAAGCCTCAGAAATGCTCAAAGGACTCTGGGTGCAGAGCTCTCACTGAGCCATCAAGGCACAGTGACAATGTGTGGATCCCATGGGCCAGTATCGGGATCAACCAGGAGTCTCCTACACACAAGTTTTAAGTGTAGAGCATCCCTCATTGCCTCAGTTTCCTTACCTTAGAAACGAGGCCATAGTCATCCTCTGAATCTACCAACACCGCCATGCTGTTCACCATAATCAACGAATCATGCGGGATGACTTAACGGGATTCATATCCATTCAATAAGCATTCGCTGGGTAGTTCCTTGTTGCCATGCACTCGACCCAGGTCAAGAGAATACAAGAGTAATAAAAACTCATCTCAGGCCCCAAGACCTTTCGGTCTGGAGAGCAATGACTTGTTTATTACATTTATTTATGTATTTATTTTCTGAGACATTCCAGTTTTCAGGTTTGTTGCAGAGAATGCATTAATACTTAACCAAATTTACACAGCCTTTCCATGTTTGTAAATTTGAGGAGTTTAAATGTTATGCACCTCTCTCTCTCTCTCTGTCTCTCTCTTCTCCCCATGTTCCTATTTTGAGATAAATTTGCATATCTCCCAACTAGCCTGATGCATTTTTCTTCATCAGTAGAAAAGGCGAAGAGAGGGCTGGGGAGGTGGCTCAGTGGATAAAGTCTTCACTGTCCAAGCATGAATACCTGAGTTTAGATCCCCAGAATCCACATGAAAAGCCAGGCACTGTAGTAGACATCTCTCATGTGAACGCACCCTAATGCAAGATAGGAGGCAAAGACAGGGACTCTGCTGGAATCCTGGTGGATGAGATCCTGCCTTCAAGAAGGTAGAAGGTAAGGATGGATATCCAAGGTTGTCCTCTGACCTACACACACACACAGAGTGAAAAGGTGAGGGGTTAGAGTAAAGTGTAAGGAAATGTTCTAGAACCTGAGGCATTCCACCCTCCACCATCAGCCGTATCCCTGACGTCATAGTGCTCTTATCCACACTAGATCAAACATCCTCCTCCATTCAGCTTCAGACTGGAGATGGACATTGAACTTGAAGCCTCATCGCTGTGCATAATCCGTGAGGAGAGCCGAGGTTAGAACTTCTCTTCTGGAAGGTGATGCACTTCCTCATCTGCTCCTTCTCTCTGGTAGCTTTCAAAAAACAATGATAGAGGGATATAGAGTGGCATAATTTAGGGCCTGGAGAGATGGCTCAGTGGTTAAGGAACTTGCTTGCAAAGCCTAAAGGCTTGGGTTTGATTCCCCAGTACCCACGTAAAGCCAGAGTTTGTTTGCAGCAGTCAGAGGTCCTGGAACACTCTTTCTCTCTCTCTTTCTCCTTGAAAATACATAAGTTTTTAAAAGGAATGAATTTAATTTGATAAATAAATGAATTAACTGTTGTCCCTTACAAACACAAACAGGGTATGGAGAGGCTGGAAGGTGGTTGAGGGCTTCTAGGGTGTTAGGCTGAGGTCTCCCTGAAAGAGGTGGGGCTTCTGGATGCGTTGACTGATGCAAGGGGAGGAGTGTGCCTTGTCCTGGGTCACAGGGACCTCCAGGCTGGGGAGGGAGGGAGCCATCATCCTGCTCACTAGACCGCAGCTCAGTACAGAGCATGGTGACAGCTAGAAAAGTGACATCATCTTTCTATCTCAGGAACCACTTTATTCACCATTGGAGACCCTAGAAACATGCAAGTGTGAACCCCTCCTCTCTCGGCTACTTTCTCTCTCTCCTTTCTATAAGAGTGACTCATCGAGTAAGTCCTTCTCTGCTTCAGCCCTGCCTAAGGGAGGAAAACAAAGCAGGAAAAACAAGGACAGCAGTTTTCATCAAAGGGCTGGTGCTCCATTGGGCACCTGGAGGTGGGTGTGATAAAATGGCCACATGCCCAAATCCAGAGGCAGACAGGGCCACCTTGGCACTGGGTGTGCCTTCCCCTGCACGTCCAGTGTTCTAGCCTCACAGATGCCCTGGCTGCCAGCTCCAGTCAGAATTCTACCTGCTCCTGCAAGGAACTAGGTAAAATGATGATTCGCTTGGTTGATTCCTAAACCAAGTGTGAAAGAAATGTTATTTTTCAATAACAAATTAATGATGGTAGCAAGCTTTGAAGCTACTACTGGCAGGAAGAAATAATCTCTGGCCATTCACGGTTTCTCTGTGTGTTCACAGATGTGTATCTGTGTCCTGTGGCTCACGTAGACCAGATGCGAGTATGGAGGACCAGCTCTAGACACGTTTAGGCCAAGATGGTGACAACTAGCCACATGCAGCTATTTGTGTGAGTTCAAATAAGATATGATCATTCAGTCTCCCTGTTTCACTATTTCTGAACTGCTCGATGCACACGTGGCCAGGGGATGCCATATTGGATGTGGCAGACACATTATGTCCGTCACTACAGGAGGTCAGACTGACCACAGCTGTCTCCACCACCATCACACACCACCTGAGGAATTTCTAACATGTCCTTAATCCTGTTTGACAGCTGAGGAAGCTGTGAATCAGAGAATTTATCTAACTTGCTTACAATCATGTGGAATTCGCACCCCTTCTTGGGGGTCTTAGGTAGTCTTCAGTTAACTTGCCCACCCCTTTCTCGTTCCATTGTCACAAGACTGAGGAATCTGGAACTAGCCCGGAAGTGAGGTCATTTACTTTTTTAAAAAAAATAAAAAATACTTTATTTATTCATTTTTCAAGCAGAGATGCATAAATTGAGAGAGAGAAAGAGAGAGAGAGTGCACCAGAGCCACCACCTTGTGGGTCTGGCCTATGTGGGTCCTGGGGAATTGAACCCGTGGCCTTAGGCACTGGAGGCAAGTGCCTTAACTGCTGAGCCATCTCTCCAGCCCAGTCATCTACTTTTCATCCGTTATCCCAAGTAAAGTAGTTATGATGTGAACTTACCTCCAAACTTGCTCAGGTCTTTCGTTAGATACCTAGGAGTCCAGAATTGATAAACTCAGAAAAGCTGATTCTTTGCATTTCCACTACAATGACCTTTCTCTGAGGAGTTAGGACTTCCTAGTCTAGATTTTTTAAAATATATATTTATTGTCCATAATGATTTTATGAGGCTAAAAGGGGAAGTCTAAGAATACAAATCACATCAATTAATACAGCAAGAGAGCGTCCAGCCTCGGTGGGGTTAACTGAGAACCTCCGGGTAGATGACATCATGGCCAGAGATGACCTCATTGTCCCAAATGTGTCCCTTCCTTTCAGAGTGGACAATTGGGCATCTCCACATCTCAGTGGCTTTGCTCACTGAGTTCATGTCTTTCTCACTGACATACCCTGAAGGTCAGTCCATAACTCCAGAGCGACTCCATGCTATTTGACTCAGTGACCCAAGAGGCTTCTTCCCTGCGACTCAGGTCATTACACTTGCTACCTAAGGCAATGTGGAGGGTTGCCTAGAGGTTCAGGACATAGTGACAAGTGTCACATCCTTCAACAGCCCAGGCCACATCACCCAACCCACTACACAGGGACTGGGAAGGTAGAGGAGGCTACGGACAATTGCCACAGTGGTGACTGGTGACAAAGAAAAATGACTGAGAAGTTTATAAAGCAACGCTGTTGAGCACTTCCTATGACCAAACATTCTGTGGTCAACTTCTCATTTAATCCTCACAACAACTGTGGGAAGCAAATACGGTACTTTCACTTACCTTCTCATTACTGGCCCAAAACCCCTGACCAGAAGCAGCTAAGGGAAGGAAAGAGTTTGTTTGGGCTTATAGTTCCTGAGGGTAGAGTCCCTTGTCATGGGCAAGCAAGGCAGGAGAAGGACACTGGTGTCATGTCTCATCATCACAGCAAGGAGGAAAAGAGAGAGAGAGAGAGAGAGAGAGAGAGAGAGAGAGAGAGAGAGAGAAGCGCAAGTGCAGGGATAAAACCTAGAGGCCCACCTCAGTGACACACTTCCTCCAGCAAGGCTCTACCTCCTAAAAGTTCCACAACCTTCTAGAACAGCAACACAGAACAGCTAGAACAGCAACACAGAACACTAGAACAGCTGAGGATTATGATCTCACACACACGAGTCTGTGGGAGTTATTTTACATCCAGACAACCACAGTGGTTACCACTTTCTTTTAAAGGTGACACAGTGACGCTTAGATAGGTCAGGAGAGGTGCCTAGGACCAAGTGGGCTACAGAAGGTGGAGCCAGGGCTTGAACTCAGGTCTGACTGAAATCCAAGCCCCTGCTTTTCACGTAATGTTGTCCCCTCACGAGTGGAGGGCTCTTTGAGAAATTTGAGGGAAAACACGTATCACAAACTGAAAGTTAGTTAAGCAGTCCTTTTTTTTAATTGAAAAATGACATTCTATAAAAGTACTGTGAAGTTAAACTGCCTTTTTCTCCCCCAAAGATGGAGATATTAGTATGTATGTGACCCATTCTAGCTGCCACCAACTCTATTTTGGATCTAATGTGACCTTCTCTAAAAAGCCTCCATACAGCTTGTGTGTCTTTGGTCCTATATGATCATGGTAACATATTTCTTTGTTCATTTGTGTGACCCTCTGCAAAGTCAGTGCCATAGGAGCCAAGACTTTATTTACTGGTGTACTAGACAAGGTTTAACAACCAGATTTCCAGAATAGGGCTTCTTAAACTTTTCTACTCATGACCCCACTGTTTTTGCATGTGTGGTATGTGTGGTATGGTGTGACGTGTGTGTGTGAATACATGTGATATATACATGTGTTTGTGAAGATGCACATGGGCACCAGAGAAGGACATTGATGCCCTTTATCTCTCGTCTGCATACTTCCTTGACACAGGACCTTTCTCTGAGCATGGAACTGAAGTTTTCACAAGTTCAAGGATTCTCCAGTCTCTATGCCCTGTAGGACTAGGCTTACAGATGTGTGTGGCCTGTCCAGCTGTTTATCTGGGTCCTGGGAAATCAAACCCAAATGGCTCAGGTAGTCTTAGGTTCTCTCAGGCCCTCAGACAGATGGCAGGCTCTGTGACCCACTGAGCCATCTTCCCAGCCCCTTTAACTCCTTTTTTTACCTGAGGATTTTTTTTTACATGACCCCAAGTATATCAATACATGAAATAGTTATTCAAATCATACATTTACGGAAATTAAACTATACATGAATTTATTTGAAGGCAATACTTTGGTACACATCATTTTTTGCCATTTATTAAAAATGAAAAAAATTTGCATACTAATGAGATGGATATGCTCATCTGCCAAACACAACCCAAAGATATTCTAGTTTGGTATCTGTTGAAGAATGATAGTAGGAAAATATTGATAGTATTTGCTTTCCGTAACTAATCCATTATGTTTCCATAAGAGCAAAATAAAAACCTTTGTACGGTAAATCCACCACAATCCATAACATACAGTCTCAGATCTGAGCTGAGGTGTTTCAGGCAGCATTTGGGGGTGCTGCCTTGTGTGAACACATGTACGGTGCCATGTATGCATGTTCTGTGTTCAGGATATCACATGATACACCTTGGGTGAGCACTACCGGAAACACCTCAGATCCATTACAAAACTGCTTTTAAATTAATTCTAGATCATCACAATCTTGAAACCTTTTATTGTTGGTCTGGGTCCGTGGGTTACTTAGGGGGTTGGAGCGCGCATCAACTCCCCGTTCACCCACGGGAGCTGGGTGAGCAGCGGCTTGGAATAGCCATGAGCCGACGAGAGATGAGACCCTCGGGAGAACGCGACAGTGGGCAGATCTCATTTTATTGGTAGATTGCAGCTGTTTTTATAGAGAAAAGTCAGAGGTAGAAGCATAGGAAGCAAGATCTGTGGGCATCTCATGAGCTTGATTGGTAGGGGTCAGTATCCTAATTTACATAGATAAATTGAGGGGGCTATGTGACTCTATAGAATGGTGATGTTAACAGAGGAAATGAAACCTTT